>JAWQFJ010001285.1:130000-175000 GCA_034096865.1 Theodoxus fluviatilis
GGACTGGTACAAATCTTTATGGTTCTGTATTCACGGTGCATTATAGAGACAAGAACTATTGAATCCAGGAAACAAAGTGTGCTGTCATTCGATGACAGGACAAATTTGAGAGACTCAGAACAGCGTACCGTTCTAACAGTGACAACTGCCTGCCCCGGCCTTCATGATGACAATCTGCGACAGGCGGGCATTGTACAAGCTCCAGCTTTTCCAGTCTCCGTTCTGCTGAGACACGTGCTTGCCAACTAGGGCAGTTCGCAATAAAACACACACTACTGTTCAGTAAGTGCAGCTTGTTAACACAAAGAAGGGGTAAAAAATTAACGACACTGAATAAAATGTACAAATAATGGAGTTAAAAGTCTTCATCAAGAAGCAAGAAACATAAATTGTGCTGAAAAGGTTTACAGTCTATTTACTCTTAAGTAGTAAGTTTGGTGTCCCATCGGCAAAGAATATAGCTAAGCAAATTCCAAGCGGGTATTTTTCCCCAAAAAGGGCGGGATTCTTGACTGCGGAGTATGTTCTTCATTTGGGTGAAATAAGTCTGAATGAAATAATTCCTCTCTGATGCCCCTGATGCTGAAGTTGTCAAGAGAGACAGTAGCGTTGCGAATACTGAGAAGCTCATAGCATGTTTGTGTTCATATGCAAAAGCAGAAGGATTCTTTCCATTCATCTCCCTGAAAGAGTTAATACACGTTTTGGTAAATAACACCTTTAGTTCGAAAAGAGTTTCGTAATTACATCTGTGTACACGTACTGAATAGACAGAACTTAACCTAACAATCGTACATTTCGTGGATTATTTACTTCTGTAGAGCTTCGATGGGTGAAGCATCAACTTGTCCTAGAGTAATAAAAACTAATACTTACATTTCCATGAACATTTTAAAAAGTCTATCGTTAGGTCATGCTTGTTGATGAATTTTCACTACCCACCATATGAGTACAAGAGAAAACTAAACTGCACACTGAGCATAAGCAGTGTCTTTTCGGAGATTCATGCTATTTTAAAGAGACATGTTTCCGTGTACGCAGGTTTGCACCGGTAGGACACAAAGTAAAGAGTGTCCTTGAATCGTCAATGGAATTTGTCTCGGAACGTTCACATGGATTTCACAAGCGGATATGGTTTACTTTATGATCACGTTTATCGGGCCATTAAAATGCCACCTAAAGTTTTATTTTGCACGAAACCGATAAAAGTTTTCAACGAAATTCTACCGTAAATGAACACACAGACGTCAATAAGAAAAAAAAAAGTCTAGAGATACTGCCGGGGGAAAATAGTCTGACAAGAAGTGAAGGGTGACAGGTAAGGAGGAAAGAAGACAAGGAGAGAACGTGGAAAACAGAGAGACAAAAAAGTGAGAGTGAGATACAGAGAGAGAGAGAGAGAGAGAGAGAAGGAAGGAAGGAGAGAGAAAAAAGAGAAGTAAACTGAAAGGACGGACGCATGAGAGAGAGAGGGAGATATGAAAAAAGTGGACAAGAAAAAGAGATGGAGAAAGCCGAGGTGAAAAGATGGAAACGGTGTGAGAAGGAAAGAGGGAGGGATGCAAGTATGGTAGCATAATAAGCAGACTGTGGGAATGATAAGAGGTAGGAAGCTAGGGGAGGGAAGTTAGGGACAAAATGGGGGGTGGTGAGAACGGAATGAGGAGAGAGAGAGATTCTAAAGGAAAAAGGGAGGGAAGGGAGGTACAAAGAAAGGGGGAGGGGGAACAGGTGGTCCGAGGAGAGATAGGTATGGAAGGAAGTAGGAAGGGGGGCAGGGGGGACATCAGGGAGACAGAAGAGCAGACGAGGGAAGAAAGTAGGAAAGGAGTCAAGGAGAGAAGAAGAGAGGGAATCACAGAAGAAAAGGGAGGGGGTGTCCATGAGAGAGGAAGAGAAGTAGAAAGGCAAGAAGAGAGGAATATATAGATGGATGGAGGAAGACAGAGATGGAGAGAAGAAGGCAGCAAGGAGGGGGCACAGAGGCGGACTGCAGGAGGAGCTGTCCGTGGAAACCCTTGCTGACACACTTTATGATGGACCCCTGAGGAGAGACAGAGCTCCTCACGTTTTTTGCCCTCATCTCCACTCTCTCTCCTCCCCAAAATAGCCTTTACTGCCTGTTTCAGCGCCGTGGGTCCCCATCAAGCCACAGCGGGAAGTAAACCAGATCTTCAAAGAAGGTTTTACCCTGCACGTGGAGAAGTGTTGAAGGGAACCGGTTGTCGAAAAGCTTTTCTCAACACTTCATGGCCCCACGAAGGTCTCTGGCCACATGCCCAGCTTGAAAGGGCAAAAATATATTTCATGAGATATTCCGTTGCCCTGACGGTGGGCAAAGTCAACCAAGACAATATGTTATCAAGTGGTAGGGGTACAATTATCAATTGTCTAAACATCCAGGAGAAGACAAAAAAGGAAGAATATTAGTTTGGTAACCTCCTGCATAACCGAAGCCACGCACGGACGTTAAAGGTTCTCATTCACTCCTTTACGCTTACAGGTAAACCTTCTTCTTGGCTCATCAGCAAAAGCGCTTGCTTTTCGTGAGTGAATGCACCGTGTAGGAAACTGCAGTTGTGGCAAATGTCAACGGTCCATGACTCTGGAACACGCGATCTCATCAAGGATGAGTATTGTCCTGATGCCTCAGTGAAAGCCCTTACATGGATATAACATTGTCTATGGGCATATGACATGTACAAATACATACAATACTTCTATGCAATAAAATGTTCAACCCTTAAACATGAGAACTGATTTACAGTACACTCCATGGTCAACAATGTCATTTGTTAACTTCAGTTAGATGCCAGAATTATATAATGAAGCACTTCTTCACTCAAGCATTTGTACCGGTCGGATCCTCCAATTAGTGTTCATTTCTAAGCAGGCAGATAAACCGAGAACCAAACTCCCGAAGTGCAAGGCCCAACTGTCCGCAAACTCCCCCATGGCGTTCTCAGCAGATCGTTGCAGTGCGAGGTATCTGGAGCCAGAGCCCTTTCCCCACACACGCCGCCTTCCAGACAGGAGGGGAGAGCTTTGCGCAAGAGCGGGTCAAGACTGATGGCGTGGCGATAAAGTCCTTGACTGTGATGGAAAGAGTGGGAACGCTGCCTGACTGAGATGGAGAGAGAGGGAACGAAGGCCGACAGAAATGGAGGACTGCACTTGTGGAGCTACACACTGGGGCCACATCCTGATCGCCTCAGCCAATTCCACGACTTCCTGCTGCCAGGTCTTTTGCACTCTCTGGACAGAGGTCCAAGTAGGGCAGCGGGCAAACTGGGACGTTGACCTCTGACCTTCTACGCTCTGACAGCGTGTGTCTGGCGGCATTCTTAGTTGACGCAAGGAACGGTCTTTTCTTTTAGGGGAGTGGGGGGTTGGGGAATGTCTGTATCGGACGATTGACACAGTTAGTCGCCATCGTGTTTGAAATATCATTCCCCATTACGTTTGAATCTCTGATATTTCCAGAAGCTTGTGAAAGTCCCTGGAAGACGATGAAATAGCTTCCCGGGATCCTTTTCCTGCCGGATAACAAACGTTGGCTGACAGATCGCGGAAAGCGAGACCAACTGCCAGAGACGAGTCTAGAGTTTGCTACCAAGCTCAACGAATTCTACTGCCGGTTTGATAAGGAAGATCCTCTCTTGCATGGAAGACAAGGACTGCCGCGACTAACAGAAGACAGGCCCATTATAGTGTCAGAGATCGAAGTCAAGCAGAAGTTAAAACACGTGTCAGAAAGAAAAGCGTCGGGCCCAGACGGCATATCCAACAAAGTCCTGAAGTTGTGCTCTGAAGAACTTGCGGGGCTGTTCTGCCACCTCTACAACCAGTCTCTCAGCCAATGCTGCGTCCCAAGGCTATGGAAGACCTCAAACATCATTCCCGTGCCAAAGAAGTCGAATGCTACAGAACTTAATGATTTCAGGCCGGTTGCACTCACACCAGTTGCAATGAAGATACTCGAGAAAATAATTAAAAGACACCTGATAAAAGAAGTTGAGCAGCATCTTGACCCCATGCAATTTGCATACAAAAACAACAGAAGCGTGGAGGATGCCATAATCGTAATGCAACACAACATCAAAGAACACCTGGAAAAACCCAAGACCTATGTCCGAATCTTGTTTATTGACTTCAGCTCAGCGTTCAACACAATCAGTCCATCGATCCTCCACAGGAAGATGAGCAGCCTGCCAGTCAACTCTTTCAGTCGCCAATGGATTCTTGATTTTGTTATAGATCGGCCTCAATACGTCACAGCGGGGAACTTTAGATCCCCCGCCCTCACCGTTAGTACGGGTGCGCCCCAAGGATGCGTCCTCTCCCCTTCCCTCTACAGCATCTATACGAGCGACTGCATTGCCAAATCAAATGACAATCTAATCCTGAAATTTGCCGATGACACAGCCATTATCGGACGTGTGAAAGGTTCTGATGAAACGGCCTATAGAGAAGAAGTGGAAAGTGTCATCAACTGGTGTGACGAAAACAAACTCGTTCTAAACACAAAGAAAACCAAAGAAATGATCATAAACTTTCAGGCCGATGACCAAAGTCTCAGACCAGTTCTGATAGGAGATGCAGAAATAGAAAAAGTGAAAGACCTGAAATATCTTGGAATCACGATATGTGCTGACCTTAACTGGAGATCCCACACCACAAGTTGTGTGAAAAAATGCAGTCAGCGTCTTCACCTTCTTCGGCAGCTGCGTCAGTTCGATATCGACGAAAACATATTGAAAACCTTTTATATCGCCACCGTCCAGAGTGTTTTGACTTTTGGATTTCTCGCGTGGCTAAGTAGTGCTCAAGCTGATGATAAGAAGAAACTCAAAAGAATTCAGAGAACAGCCGAGGAAGTAATGAAGACTTCTGTGCCACCACTGGAAGATCTGTACGCAGAAAGAGCGATGAAGAAAGCCGAAGACATCCGGAAAGATGCAAACCACCCTCTGAATCACTGCTATGAGATCCTGCCATCAGGGAAGAGATTCCGGACTGCAAGAACCCGAACGGAGAGATTTCGGAAATCATTCGTCCCCGACTCCATAAGACTCTTAAACACGGCCAGACCGAACGTCTAAAGGGGCAAAGTTCATTCCTTATAATATCAGTGAACAGCAACCAGTGCAGAGGAGGGAGGAAGGACGGGGTGCGGGTGGGGTAGGGGAATGTCGGGAAAGGTAGGGGATTGAGCAGTGGAGAGAAAAACAGACTAAGAAAAGAGCCATGAAGATTTTTTTTCTTTACTTTTGTAAATAGTCACACTATTTTTCACTGTTTCCATTTCTTAAAAAAGTCTTAATAATTTTAACAACTTTATGTATGTACATTTTTTGTCATAACACTTGTGTCTTATACATGTATGTACTGGACGAGACAAATTCCTAAAAAGGCGAATAACGTATCTGTATCTGTATCTGTATCTGTATCTGAAGTACTTCCATGTATGTCCATGACCTTATGGCGTAGCTGAACATATTAAAGGTCATCTCTGCAATCAATGCAAATAATTTTCCCCTCTCGGTATTCACAGACAAACTTCATTCAAATCCATCGGCACGTTTCAATTTCAATTTTTCTTATAGCAAATTTAACATCCCACCTCATTTTCTACAATAAATGCGTGCTCTACGGTGCCATTTATCCATTTCTTCCGTCAGGCAAACATATTATGCATCAGTTACGGTATGCTTGGTCCAAGACACACACCTCAGGTAGGACGTCATCAATTTGGTCCTTAGAGAGAACTTCAAAGGAGCCGACCTGGCCAAGGATGAGAACTGCTGCTAGACCAGGGTGAAAGAGAAAGGAAGCTAATGTCACATCATGATGTAGCAACGGCAAAAGAGAAGGGGGAGGTGGGGGGGGGGGAGTAGACGGGGTAGCAGATGGATCTTGAGTCATGCTGGAAGTTGGCACAACGCGAGATAAGCGCCCCAAACCATCTGTCTCGTGCGTCAAGCATCGCCGTGTTGGTGGAGAAACTATACTGCGTCTGTCTTAATTGTTGTTTGTTTGTTTGCGCGTATGTGTTGTGTGCGTGCGCGTGTGTGTACACGCGTGCGGATGTGTAGGCAAGGGTACGTAAATGTGTATGTGTGAGTGTGTGTGTGTGTGTGTGTGTGTGTGTGTGTGTGTGTGAGAGAGAGAGAGAGAGAGAGAGAGAGAGAGAGAGAGAAATAGGTAGAGGCAGTGAGAGAGAGAGAGAGAGAGTAAAAGAATGATTTAAAACATAATTGCAGGAGCCAGTTTGTTCAATGACTTTTACCCCTGGAAACTCCACATCTGGCAATGCAGTTTGAACAGAACCGCTCGACCTGGTCAATGGAATGAGACAGGTCTTTCTCATTTCGGAAAGTGCTGGAAACTACCCAACCTTACATGATCGCTACCCGCTGTACTTTGTGTGCGTGTTTGTGTCCCGCTGTGTGAAATCCTGTTCATCCGCCACTGCGTTTGCCGCACAGCGGAGTGCTATCACTGCCGACACAGGTTCCCAGTCTTACTCCTGGGAGTAACTGTGACTGTGCCTTGCCTGAAGATGTGTCTCTAGGATCCACACAAATTCCGGTGACGGTAGTCACGAGTGACTGCATACGAGGGTTCTAACCACTGCACTGGAAGCCTGGTGTAACTCTGCTTTCGAATGAAGATGTTCAGGACGAGGCTACTGAGGAATTGTCACTTGAAAATACTGGCACGTAGAAACAGTTTTATGACTGAAATTCTGCCAGTCGTGAATTGATGCAGCATTGAAAACACCGCATTATGCAATAGCATTAAATGCAACAACCCATTTATGACAGGTGTTTTCCTATTTTTATGCAAGTAAATGATCGATAATGCTTTACGGCTACAGGAATGCAAAAGTCACGATTCAAAAGCATTTTATGCATGAGAACCCTCCTTTAACCTGCTTGAACAAACAGAATACAAAAATTTCAAAAGTAACCAAAATAGAGTGTATACATACAAATTATCCCTCCAGGTTTACTGGAGGTCCTACAGACTTTATCCCTCCAGGTTTACTGGAGGTCCTACAGACTTTATCCCTCCAGGTTTACTGGAGGTCCTACAGACTTTATCTGTCTGTCTGTCTGTCTGTCTGTCTGTCTGTCTGTCTGTCTGTCTGTCTGTCTGTCTGTCTGTCTGTGTGTGTGTCTGTCCCGACTCCACGGCTTATATCTCAAAAACTACTGGACGGATTTCCTTGAGATTTTGCACACTAACTGGAAGTTAGGTCCGATTGAATGTATCAAATTTTCAGAATCGAGGCTTGAAGAGAAAGTGGTTTTTTAAGGTCGTACACTCCAGAGCGCCTCCCCAAATACGCGATTCATGGAATGGCGAAATTGCGTAATGTGTGACGTCATCAACAACGTGACGTCATTTGCGAGTAGAATTTTGAGGATAATGGATTTTGAGAACATTGGTGAAAGGATAAAGAAGGATTTTTTACGATGCAAGTAGTCAATTGATGGAATGGCGACCCACTCTACAGCCACGCCCCTTTTCTCGCTGTATCTCGCGTGGTTACAGATGCGCAGGCGGCAAAATGGCTTCCGAATGAACGCTGATTCGTTGCATTGTATTCCGGACATCATTTGTGTCTCATTTTTGCCAGACAGTGAGAAGATTTCTCAGACTGTGATAGACAGGGGTATGAATAAATACCACTCAAGTTATTTAGACGAAATTAAGATCTATGAGCAAGCGGAATAAACGGTCGAGTTGACAGCTTGGTGCTTCAGATCAATGCGAAAAAATGAAGCTCCATGGCATATCGACTTTCTTTCCATCTTGACGCTGCTAAGCAGAAGATCAACCATCCTCATTGCTCGTGCAAAGCTGGGTAAGTGTTTTTTTTAATAATCATTTATCTGTTACTTGTTTGATGGAGTAACCTAAGCTCGCATTCCAAAATTGTAGAACCTACTGTTGAAGTGTTGTGTGTGGAGCCAAAAAGCTTGCGCAACTGTCCTTCGCACTGACTGTCCTATGCACGGACTGTCCTTTGCATTAACTGTCCTTCACACTGACTGTTCTATGCACTGACTGTCCGATGCACTGACTGTTCTATGCACTTTCACACTGACCAGTGCACAGAATGACCGGCACATGTCCGAAGCACTGGTGAGCGCGACAAAAACTTGGAGCGGACTGTTAGATCTTTACCCACTGTAGAAAGCGCACTTCCCCTCCTCAAAGATTATAGCCCTCCTCTCCTTCGTGACTATCTCCTTGTCAGTGTGAAAGACAGTTAATGCAAAAGACGGTCAGTGCAAAGGACAGTCGGTGCATAGGACAGTCAGTGCGAAGGACAGTTGCACAAGCTTTTTGGATCCACACACAACACTTCAAGAGTAGGTTCTACAATTTTGGAATGCAAGCTTAGGTTACTCTATCAAACACGTAACAGATAAATGATTAAAAAAACAAAAACACTTACCCAGCCTTGCACGAGCAATGAGCAGTAATGTTCAATTTCTAATGCAGATCTGAGACTCACCCCCGCACAGACTCCTTTGCTTTTATTCAGCCGGTTGAGATTTAGCTGCTTGTGTGGCCACGGAAAAGAACGTTATAAATGCTTTACAAATACTCTGCCATATCAATTCTCTAATGGCTCAGCTGGTAGAGCGTTGGACTCTTGGTCATGCATGACTAGGTTCGATTCTGCGCTGAAACTTTTTTCTCTCTCTTTTTTCGAGAGGTTGTGGGTTTCAACCCGACCTGGTTTTTTGTGTTTGTATGTGTGTGTGTGTTTTTCCCCCCTCTGTTCTCGAGAGGTTGCGGGTTCGAACCCGATCTTTTTTAATTTTTTTTTAATGCCAAAACCTGGAGGTTCAGCGCCAGCGGTTTTTATTAATTCTATGACGATATCAATTTCCGGTGGTCCAGTGGCCACGCCCCCGGTCCGCCAATTCAGAAGACCCAGGTTCAAAATCCGGCCATGACAAGATCTTTTTTTTCTTTTTCTTTGTATATACATTTAATTCTATTTATTTATTCATACTTGTCAGGCTGTGGCTTGACAAGCCTACACAGCCAGACTGGCTGGAGACAGCCTACACAAGCAGATTGGCTGCAGACAGCCTACACAGACAGACTGGCTGGAGACAGCCTACACAGCCAGACTGGCTGGAGACAGCCTACACAGGCAGACAGGCTGTAGACAGGCTACACAGGCAGACTGGCTGTAGACAGCCTACACAGGCAGATTATCTGTAGAGGTGGTGAAGATTGTAAAGAATCATCCTCCCAATCCGAATCCGTACTTGCGGCTTGTTGTGAAATTGAAAGGGCACGTCATGGACAAATGTTGGCTGCCCTGGATGGCCTGTCTTTAAAACAACAACGCCAATAGGCTACAACTAATTTGCTCCCGAATTTGCACCCACGTATGTATGTATTTGTATTTGAGAGTGGATATGATAATGACCGTATGTTGTGCTGGTGCGTGCATGTTGCAGTGTGTGTGTTCGGTTGCGTGCTTGTGCGCAGTATGTGTGTATATGTAGTTGTATGTGCACAGTTGTATATTTGCCTCTGTGTGTAAAGTGTGATGCTGTTTGAGACCCAGCCATTGAATATCAGTCGCTACATAAACAATTACAACATTACCTTTTACATTTCAGACTGGATGTCACTCCAGATCCCGTCATGCAATGCGTTTCTTCTTGTTTTACCACAGGTGATGAAAGCTCCGAGTACACGGCCTGTCAATTGATAGCACATTGTAGTAGTCCACTGCTTCGAAAGTATTCAAGTAGTGTATCAGCTTGGAATTTTGTAGATAAATCTGCGTCTTGCCGCAAACTATGTGTCTTTAACTAGCAGTTCAGAATTTATGTACATTCATTATGAATTGTCCAATTTGACCGGTATGCTGTTGTGATTTAATTATTTATTGTTTAAAGGATTGTGGTAGGAGTTTCCTTCGCTTTTTTTCGCTTATAACAACTCCCGAAATGCTTTGTTGTTGAGGAAATTTTGTCAGATTTGAGGCGGACCTTTCTGAAGCAATCCTTCACCCATCACGCACTCTCTCGCGGCATCGAAGGCGCGTTCCCTCTCAAAAGTTTTCTGCTTCTAATACTTTGTTGTTGTTGTTGTTGTTGTTGTTGTTGTTGTTCTAAATGTCCGGAGATGTGCGCTCAAGGCGAGTGCCTGCGTGGACAGGCTCACTGAGGAGAGAGGCTTTGGGCTTCGCCAGCGCCCGCTGTCAGCGCTCGTCTCTGAACTTGAAACAAAACCTTCGAAAAGAGACGCGCTGTGCTCCCGCCAGAGGATTGCCAGTGATGCGTTAGGGCTGTCTCTGAGAAACCCGCCTCTGGTCTTCATTTTGAAATCTCAGTAGAAAACAAAATTACAGAGATTATGCACGTGGCGCACGCGTGACAGCGCACCAAATGACGTCAGCAAACAGGATCAGGCTGACGTAAGCAAGGACACAAAGCAAAGGTCGGTGGGTTGACAACGCAGGGTACGCTGAAGTGGGCTTCCCAGAAGCAACCCCAACATACGGGTCCTCTCGCAGGACCAGAGACGCGCTTCCTTTCGAAATGCATTTAAATAATTGTGTGCAGAGATGAACACTTTGGGTTTTGCCAGTGCTCGCTGTGAGCGCTCGTCTCTGAACTGTTTTTGTACCTGTTGAAAGAAAAGACGCCTCTGGTCCGCTGAGAGTATCGTGTATCATGCCTCAGGATTGCTTCTGCGAAATCCGCCTCGCTCTGCCGTAAAGAATCTGCGCCGCCACCTGGAGCAATGAAAAACCTTTTGTACGAGGCAAGGGAAGACGGCGCTATCTGTTTACCTGGCGCACAGCCACCACTTGCTGGAAATAGTGCTTCCTTGTGACCTTGTCAGTTGCCTGACGCAATTTTGTCTTCAGACAAAGACCGAGCATATGAAAAAACCAGTCCTGCTTTGGTATTCAACGCAAAAGAAGTAGACCGCCACACGGCTGCCTCGTGACTGAAGGTCGACAAAACTCAGGGTGTCTCTCTGTGTTTGTTGTTCCGTCATCTTTTACCAGGGGCGCTTCAGCTCCAACGTTCGAACAAAGGAAAAGTTCACCTTGGGTGTGTGCCAAATGCAGGGTGGAGAACTGACTATTGCACAGCACTAAGTGTGGGCGTTTTTATTAGCCGCTGCTCTCTTGCACAACTCGATTGCGTGAAGTGATGTCAAAGGTTAATTTATCTGATCACAAAGTGTCTTTGCCGATAGACTTTTTCGGCCGCAAAGCAAAGGTGATGACGAGAGAATGAATAGATGAATGAATGAACAAACGAACGAAATGTTACGACTTCTCAGCCTCTGCAGGCTGTGTAATGCCACTGTAACGAACATTATTGGAGAAGGAGAAAAAGTGTCAAGACTCGATTTCCATACTTAGGGAGACGCGGTGGATCTATTCTTACTCCCAGCCCACATGGGGTGTCGTAATGGGAACACAGCTGCAAGTCTTAAAAATACCATGGTAAAACTTGAAGTTTTGTTGCTTTAGATTTGCTCTAGAGGCAAAAAGCACTCGCTTAATTAAAGACAGGCAGAATGAAACCCGACAGATTCCCATGCAATCGTACTTCATGATTCAAAGTTTACCGTCAGTGCAGAAACTGGGGATAGTCTCAACAGCACTGTCTCTAATCACTTGGTTTTGGGTATGTCTAGATCAAGGGAGGCGTGGGTGGTGAAAATGACCTGTTTGAAGTTCCATGCGTGGAGAGTCTCGGGTCGCCAGGGCCCACGCACACTGCTATGACAGGCTTTGTGCGACAGCTGCTGGTCCATATCGACATGCAAAACATTTCCAGGTAGAGAGACATGGCTAGGTGCCAAATCGCTTTGCCTCATTCAGAATGCTCAGTCGTGCATGACTTTCGTCAGATTGCCATCATCTCTCCCTCTGCAGTCGTAGCGTTTGTGGTTGCTGATATCATGGTGCGTGTGACTACAACACTCGAGGGAGAAATACGTGCAGTTGTGACTGGCAAACCATAAACAGAGGTTTCTATTTATTTCAGTCGAAGCACAAACTTCAAGACGGAGGGACTTATTCTGCCCAAATCCGTGACTTGAACTGTCGTGCGCGCTGAGTGTTGCTACATGTCTCGACTGGGCCCGAGTATTTGAGGTCGAGAGGTACGAATGGGGGTGGGGGTGGGGGTGGGGTGGGGGTGGGGGGTGGGGTGGGGGGTGGGGAGGTGGGGTGGAGCAGGAGTGCAGGAGCGTAAGAAATGCGAGGAGATGGAAACGTTGGGTGTGATTGAATGGATGCTTGAAATCTGCCAGGTGAGAACGAAGAATGCAGGCGTTGAATGACGAAGGAGCGTGTTGGTGTGGGTGTGGATGGGTGGGTATGAGAGAGAGAGAGAGAGAGAGAGAGAGAGAGAGAGAGAGATTTGATTGATTAAACTTTATTTTTCAAGGTAAATACATGAATTAGGCATAACTGCCTATCTTACATCCAGCCCTTGTTAAAACAAGAAAACAAACAAACAAATCAAATCCCATCCCCCACCCCTACCCACCCACTCACCCTCTATCCCACACAAAATTCACACAATAACACAGGTTACAATCAATTCATGGTAACGAAATACCACGTTGAAAATAGCCACAAAGTGAATTTAGAATAAGATGAATGTATCTAGGATGACTGCATAAGAAAAGTATGTAGTTTCAATTTAAATTTCTCTACAGATTTCGCACTTTTTAGAGATTTGAATAGTGTGTTCCACATAGTAGCCCCTGAATAAGATAGGCTATGTTTAAACAAATCCATCCTAGGTTGTGGTATTATAAAGTTATGTAAACGAATTTTTTTTTAAGTACTGAAAGTTCTGAAAGTACTGCTGAACAGATTAAAACCTCAGGCAGAGAAAATCATTGCTGAAGAGCAGGCAGGTTTCAGACCAGGTAGGAGCACCACCGAACAGATCTTCAATCTGAGAGTCCTGTGTGAGAAACATCTACAACACCAACAAGATCTGTAGCATGTCTTTATAGACTTTAAGAAAGCATTTGACAGAGTCTGGCATGCTGCGCTGTGGGCCACAATGAGAAGCTATAACATCAGCTCCAAGATCATCAAAGTCGTCGAACATCTCTATGACAGAGCGACCAGCGCAGTCCTGTCCAATGGTACCACAGGCGAATGGTTCAGGACAACGGTCGGAGTCAGACAGGGCTGTCTACTCTCCCCCACACTCTTCAACCTCTTCCTCGAAAGGATAATGACTGATGCTCTAGCAGACCACGAAGGATCAATCAGCATCTGTGGCAGAAAGATCACCAACTTACGTTTTGCTGATGACATTGATGGATTAGCAGGAAGTGAAGAGAAGCTGACTAGTCTTGTCGAGCACATGGACAAGACCTCACAGGCATATGGCATGGAGATCAGCGCCGAGAAGACCAAGGTGATGACGAACAACCCTCGGGGCTTCAAAATGGAAATCAAAGTGAAGGGCCAAAAACTGGAAGCTGTGAACAACTTCAAATACCTGGGATCTATTGTGACTGATGAAGGGTCCAAACCAGAGATACTGTCCAGGATAGCACAAACAACAGCAGCATTGGCAAAGTTGAAGCTAATATGGCGTGACAGAAATAATACTCTCGCGTCGAAGATCAGGCTCATGCGCACGCTGGCCATCTCCGTATTCTTGTATGCATGCGAGTCCTGGACACTCACATCTGAACTACAGAGACGGATACAAGCCCTGGAAATGAGATGCTACCGCAAGATTCTGAACATCTCATATAAAGACCATGTCACGAATGAGGAAGTCGACATCAGGATGAGGAGAGCAATTGGACAGTACGAAGACCTGCTCTCAATCGTGAAAAGCAGAAAGCTGAAGTGGTACGGTCACGTGTCAAGAGGCAGTGGGCTGGCCAAGATCATCCTGCAAGGTACCTTACCCGGTGGGAAAAGGAGAGGCAGGCCGAGAAAGAGATGGGAAGACAACATCAAAGAGTGGACAGGCTTGACCTTTGCTGACTCACAGCGAGCCACACAGGATAGAGATCGATGGAGGAAGATTGTCCGAAAGCCATCAGTGGTGCCTCAACAATCCATCTCAGGTTTAAGAGACTGAACATAACTGAACTAACACGAATATTTGAATGTTGGAATAAGTTTATCAAATAATGAGAGAGAGAGAGAGAGAGAGAGAGAGAGAGAGAGAACCTGATGCATGAACGATACTTCAACTATTACATCATTTGTACTTGTAACTTGTTGAACATGTGTGTATATCATTATGCAATTTAAAGTTCATGAGCTGTAATTTTACCAGTCATTTTCCACATCTGGATGATGAAGATTGTCTTCTGTCTGTCCGTCCGTCCGTCAGTCAGTGAGTCAGTGAGTCAGTGAGTGAGTCAGTCAGTGAGTCAGTCAGTCAGTCAGTCAGTCAGTCAGTCAGTCAGTTCGTCCGTCTGTCCGTCCGGCCGTCAGTCCGTCAGTCCGCCCGTCCGTCCGTCCGTCCGTCAGTCCGTCCGTCCGTCCGTCAGTCCGTCAGTCCGTCAGTCCGTCTGTCTGTCTGTGGGGAATCCGTTCATTTGTTCCCGCCATGTTGAAGATGTAAAGTGCAATATGGACAGTTAAAAATGACAAATAAAACCCAGATAAACATTTAAACAGATAATCGTCAGAAAACAAATGGACGCTGTCACAAATAAAATCAGTTTTAGATTTAGATACACCTGCCACTTCGGGCTGTTAAATCCAGACTATTCACCAAATTATCTTGAAGATCCAAACCTTTTGGGCTGGTTAGTGAATTTAAAGTTGCAGTTTCTCCATAGCAGGTAAGGAATGATTATCTTGGTCAATAGCTACAGGCACTGTGTCTCTGCACTGCATGTGCTCTCTAGAGAAAGGTTAGGATGTCAGTGATACACATGCATATGTGGCCCTCCCCAATGAAATGAGTCGGCAATCTATTTAAGTCGTGAGGTAGAGACAACATATGGTTGCAAGGTATTCAGATTTGATTATTTAATTCGAGAGGCGACTGGCTAGTCATTCACATCTGTATCTCTGTCACGTGCTGATTCACTCCGCTCCTTTCTGCCGTCTATAAACTGCAGTAGATGGGCGTGTGCTGCTTGTGTGGGGTGGCGAGAGTGGACAAGTGTTGTCTTGTGTGTGGGTTTCCTTAATCACAAGTCTTCACAGCATGCTTATTCTGCTTATTCCATAAAGTAAACAATCCTTGCTAGTGACACAGGGATTCCACACATTACGTATAAACATTGAACATTTCCACTCTGGATTCAGTTCAACACACTAACTCACATAAACTATAAAACTTCACCATAAACAACACGGCACAGCAGCTAGACTGAGCACTGTTTCTCACTGTACTTCAACACCATCAAGAAGACCTCTCACAGCAAAGTGGAGCAAAACATTTGCTACACGTGTCAGTGCATAACACAACATCTCTACTCAAACTACAACCTCAAAATCATTGGCACTAGCCAATCACCTAAACCATTACACTGGTCTATCACTCCTCCACAGGTTATGAAAACCTTTCTCGCGTCAACCCTCACACTTGCGACACACTCTCCCAGCGGCGAGCGCCTGGGTGCCAACAACACACGTCACTCTCTCAGCAGCCTGATAAAAATTATCACCGCTGCCTAAACAAACACATCTGCTAACTTTCACCCAACGAACATATGGAGAAACGTGGGTCAATCCCAATACTGCTTCACTGAAGATGCATCTCACAGTATCAAAGAAGCGAACGGCTGATTTCTCAAAAACTACTGGACGGATTTCCTTGGCATTTTGCACACTTACTGGAAGTTAGGTCCGATTGAATGTCTCAAATTTTCAGAATCGAGGCTTGAAAAGAAAGTGATTTATTTAGGTCGTAAACTCGACTCCCCCCCCCCCCCCCTCAAAATCGATTGATGGAATGGCGAAATCTCCCTCCACGGCCACGCCCCTTTCTCGCTATAGCTCGCGTGATAACACATGCAGGCGGGAAAATGGCTTGCACATGAACGCAGACTGACTCGTTGCGTTGTATTCCGGACAGCATTTGTGTCTTATTTTTGCCAGACAGTGAGAAGATTTCTCAGACTGTGATAGAGTGCACACGGTTAGTTGTTCATTTCGATTTGTCTCCGCCATATGCTTTGCGCTGTTTCCCGCTCTTTGAGTTTATTGTACTTGGGTACTGGCGTAGTGGATAGCACTTTCGGTAATATTCACGCTACTAGCGAAGATTGTGTCAAATAAATCCAAACTGCTTATTAATTTCAAATTATTTTTAAATATGGAAATACGTTGAAAGCAAGTATTTAGTTCCCCTTTTTGTTTGCTGTTTTTTCAGTTTTTCACCACTACAGCACTGTGACATGCAAGATGACGATAGCGTCCATGCCATTCTGCAAATAAATGATCTGACCCAGATTATTGGTGCGACGTGCTTGTATGATGTGCTCGGTGACACTCTCCGTACTCTCATCCTGTATATATGTTGAGAACAAAGGCAGAACACGTACTGTAAACATGGCAATAGTCTGGCATAGTTGTGCGGTGAAAGAGAGAAAACGAGTGTCGTGGAATCGAAATTCGTGACAGTGTAATTTTTGTTAATATTCACAAATTCACATTGATACAAGTAGCTCAAAATAAATCTTTCGCACACTGCGCAGTTCGTATAGCAGCCATAATAAAGTAAAGAGAAAAAACCACCACCACAGAGAGAGAGAAAAAAGGACATACAACTGAATGATGCAGCCGTCATAAGAAAACGGTGACAGATATGAGATCTGGAATGGAAGACGGGGGTAATTGGGGAAAAAAAGAGGAGGGGGGGGGGCTGTGAGGGAGGGTGAAATGCGTTTTTCCCGTTTTGTGTGAGTGAGTGTGTGTGTGTGTGTGTGTGTGTGTGTGTGTGTGCGTGCGCGCGCGTGCGTGCTGAGGGGGTCGGGGGTGGCGTTGGGTAGGGTGGGGAATGGGGTAGGGGAAGCAGATGCAAAAGCAGAAGACTTCCATCTGTTCAAGACGTGATGTCAAGCTTTGGATATACCCCTGTGATCCTGTACACAAAGCCGTGTGTGACTTACTTCAAAAGTTACAGTGGCACTACAGACATCCTGTTATCCCTCCAGGTTTACTGAAGGTCCTACAGCCTTTATTGTGTTTTTTCAATGCCAAAACCTGGAGGTTCAGCGCCAGCGGTTTTTATCTGTCTGTCTGTGTGTGTGTCTGTCTGTCTGTCCCGACTTAACCTCAGATTTCTCAAAAACTACTGGACGGATTTCCTTGACATTTTGCACACTCACTGGAAGTTAGGTCCGATTGAAAGCATAACATTTTCAGAATCGAGGTTTGAAGAAAAAGTGGTTTTTTAAGGTCGTAAACTCGGAAGCGCCTCCCTAAATACTCGATTCATGGAATGGCGAAATTGCAAAATGTGTGACGTCATCAATACCGTGACGTAATTTATTGCGTATCTCTGCCTGTCAGGCCCAACTTAGCGGCTGATATCTCAAAAACTGCGGGACGGATTTCCTTGATATTTTGCACACTTACTGGAAGTTAGGTCCGATTGAAAGTATCAAATTTTCAGAATCGAGGTTTGAAAAGAAAGTGATTTATTTAGGTCATAAACTCGAAAGCACCCCCCTAAATAGTCAATTGATGTAAGAGCCTAATCATGTCAAACAGAGTTATCTTTTCCTCAGTTCAGTTCAGCTCAGTTCAGTCACTCGGCTATTTTTGCACTACGCGAAGCGAGGTACGGATTTACACACGTCTTCGTCATCACAGTTTTTAACAAATTCAGCATTTTTAACAACAGTATTTTCTCCTGTGGTTCAACAGTGAAAGGAATCTTGTGCATCACAAATTACGAAGTTCGATTTTTCAGTTCTTCTCGCGTTTATTATTGTATGCTGCTCGAGCGTCTGCTGCTCAGTGCGCAGATCGTAATTATGCGTCCGGTGTTTATTTCTTTATTAAGACCAGCTTGTTAGGGACGTGCTTTTCCATGGAGAAAATATTGTGTTTAGATCTTTTACAAGAGATATAGTTTACTGACACCTTGACCATTTTCCCAGCTTTAGTGTGGGGATTTTCATTTTAGCGTTTACACTCGCTTCTCCACGCACTCGACTAATTAGTGTTCATGTTTACAAATTACGAAACAAACGGTTTCTCACATACATATCGCTTTCAAGAAATACTATAAAAACCCTTGCACACACTTGCATTCTGCTATTCATACACTAAACTTTATTCCTCACGCACGTGGAATAATCTATACAACACATTTCGCACAAGCGCTCTGGGGGAGACACGCGAAAACGGGGAGATCACTCTGTCGGAAATCTCGCTAAAATCAGCCGAGTGTGCGGTCTTAGTAATGTATGGTCTTTGGTTCAGTCTCTTAACCCTGAGATGGGTTGTTGAGGCACCACTGATGACTTTTGGACAATCTTCCTCCATCGATCTCTATCCTCTGTGGCTCGCTGTGAGTCAGCAAAGGTCAAGCCTGTCCACTCTTTGATGTTGTCTTCCCACCTCTTTCTCTGCCTGCCTCTCCTTCTCCCATCTGGTACGCGTACGGTACCTTGAAGGATGGTCTTGGCCAGCCCACTGCCTCTTGACACGTACCACTTCAGCTTTCTGCTTTTCACGATTGAGAGCAGGTCTTTGTGCTGTCCAATTGCTCTCCTGATCCTGTTGCTGACTTCCTCATTTGTGACATGGTCTTTATATGAGATGTTCAAAATCTTGCGGTGGTTTATGGAAAAGAACGTTATAAATGCTTTACAAACACTCCGACATATCAATTCTCTAATGGCTCAGCTGGTAGAGCGTTGGACTCTTGGTCATGCATGACCGGGTTCGATTCTGTGCTGAAACTTTTTTTCTCTCTCTTTTTTCGAGAGGTTGTGGGTTCGAACCCGACCTGGTTTTTTGTGTTTGTATGTGTGTGTGTGTGTGTGTTTTCCCCCCCTCTTTTCTCGAGAGGTTGCGGGTTTGAACATGATCTTTTTTTTATTTTTTATATGCCAAAACCTGGAGGTTCAGCGCCAGCGGTTTTTATTAGTCTGTCTGTCTGTCTGTCTGTCTGTCTGTCTGTCTGTCTGTCTGTCTGTCTGTCTGTCTGTCTGTCCCGTCTCCACGGCCTATATCTCAAAAACTACTGGACGGATTTCCTTGAGATTTTGCACACTGACTGGAAGTTAGGTCCCATTCAATATTATCAAATTTTCAGAATCGAGGTTTTAAAAGAAAGTGACTTTTTTACATTTTGGTGTTTCAATGAAAACAATTCAACAGACTCCATTTTGCAAAATCTGTGACGTCATCATTTGACGTCGTATAACGTGACGTCATTTGCGAGTAGAATTTTCAGGATAATGGATTTCGTACACTCCGAAGCACCTCCCTCCATATTCAATATATGTGAGAGCCTAATCGAGTCAAACTCTTTTCCTACGTTCACAAAACAGCATTTGGCTTCTTTGTATTATGAACGTCTACCAGCAGACGCAAAAAAGCGATACTACGCTGTGTTGGCGTCAAATTCATTCCATTTGTGAAACCGGTAAAGTATATGTACCATCTAGATCGTTGCCTTCGCTGGTTAAAAGCCTGGAATGAGGGTGAAAAGGGCACGATTCTAACGCACTTTAGCCAGGCACTCTCCAGCCATGAAATTAGACGCCGACACGTGACCCAGATTCTCACACTCAGCTGCGTGATTCGGGTGTAATACTGCCAATGAACATCGTTAAGCTTAAGATTACACCCGAATCACACGGACCGTTAAGGTGCATGGAGTACAGTACCGGTCAAAAGTCACAACGACCACCGACACCGACCATTTCAGCCTTCTTCATGATGCGTTAGAATCGTGCCGTTGTCGTGGTGGAATCGCCTAGCGAACTAACTGAATGTCGACACAATCACTCGGCACTGTTGCACATTTGCAGTCAACGTAAGATCTCGTACGACGATTTGATTCAAGGCCTAGTGCTAATTGTTTTGATGGTCTGGTCTCAGTGTCACAAAAATATGATGATTTAATCAATCCCTGTCCCGGAAATGTTGGGGACAACGACCATTAATTTTCAGCGTAATGACATCGAGTCAAACAGAGTTATCTATCCTACTTCAGCAAAACGCTTCGATGTTGAACCTCTACCAGCAGACGCCAAAATGCGATACTACGAGAAGAATATTGACGTTGATGGGTTAGATCCGTATGAAATACCAAACAGTTCATGCTATCATCCATTTTTCTACAATTTACAGTGCAAAATACGAACCACGGGGGTTTATGACAAGGTCGTTATAAATGCTTCATATACATACAAGTTTTCAATGGCACAGTTGGTAGAGTATTGGGCTCTTGGTCATGCATGACCAGGTTCGATTCTGTGCTGAAACTTTTTTTTCTTCTCTTTTATCGAGGGGTTGTGGGTTCGAACCCGACCTGGTTTTTTGTGTTTGTGTGTGTGTGCGTTTTTTCCTCCTCTTTTCTCGAGAGGTTGCGGGTTCGAACCCGATCTTCTTTTTTTTCTCCAAAACCTGGAGGTTCAGCGCCAGCGGTTTTTATCCCTCCAGGTTTACTGGAGGTCCTACAGACTTTATTAGTCTGTCTGTGTGTGTGTGTGTGTGTGTCTGTCCCGTCTCCACGGCCTATATCTCAAAAACTACTGGACGGATTTCCTTGAGATTTTGCACACTGACTGGAAGTTAGGTCCCATTCAATATTATCAAATTTTCAGAATCGAGGTTTGAAAAGAAAGTGACTTTTTTACATTTTGGTGTTTCAATGAAAACAATTCAACAGACTCCATTTTGCAAAATCTATGACGTGATCATTTGACGGCGAATAACGTGACGTCATTTGCGAGGAGATTTTTTGAGAAGGGTGAATACGCCGTATCTGCGAACACTGTCGACAATTTCAAGGCTAGTACGTTAGACTACTTCTGGAAAGACAGCCCTACTATGTATAACCCAACCTGCTGCACCTAGATTGCATAATAGCCGCCACGCATGCAAGTCTAGCACTAGGAACTATTAAAATGCTACACAGCCTACCTCATAGAATTTTTCAAGTTTAAAAAGCTTGATGTAGCCACTGTTTACAATTGGCCCATGCACACGCTGCCATGGTGAAATCTCCGCAGTAAATCTGACCTAATTTCTGATTGGCCAAAACTACGAAAATGTGTCACGGGAAGTAACTCCTGTATAGTTTTGAATCATACAAATTCGCACTTTTAAAAGTCATTTTTCACTGTTTAATAGATACGATCGAAGAGGGAACTTTGTTGTTTTCAATCCCCAATACCATGTACTATCATAATATAATATGGGAACATCGTCCATATTTTGGCTGAGCGGACCTGTAGAAGGAGTTGTTATCCGAAGGCACGCCCTGCGGTCTATGTGTGATTCGGGTGTAATACTGCCAATAAACGTCGTTAAGCTTAAGATTACACCCGAATCACACAGACCGTTAAGGTGCATGGAGTACAGTACCGGTCAAGAGTCACAACAACCACCGACACCGACCATTTCAGCCTTCTTCATGATGCGTTAGAATCCTGCCGTTGTCGTGGTGAACATGGCTGACAACGGTCAGAATGATTACTTGCTTGGTTTTTTCCTTGTCAAAACTTTTTATACCGTCAGATTGTTACCACCATCAGATTTTCTGCAACTTTTCGAAGCGAATCTAGCCTAAAAACCTACCAGTTATGAATCGTGTTAACAGGATTGACTCGTTGCTTGTAGAATGACGGTACTCGGTAGCAGTACCACACACGGTGTGTGCGTGAATCACTGAATGAGTACGAATGCACATGTCTGGGTTGAACATCTATAATACACTTCCTCCTCTGTGTGACTGTGTGAGTGTTAATTCAGCGTCTATGACATGCCAAAGGAAAGCAAAACATGTCATAATAGGAGCTTCCTGAACCTATCCATCATGTTTAAAATATATGGTTGATTGTTCCTGGGCCGATAGCTTAGAATTGGATTTACATGCTTTACAAACACTCTGTCATAGCAATTCTCTAATGGCTCAGCTGGTAGAGCGTTCGACTCTTGGTCATGCATGACCAGGTTTGATTCTGCGCTGAAACTTTTTTTTCTTCTCTTTTTTCGAGAGGTTGTGTTTTTTTGTGTTTTTATGTGTGTGTGTGTTTTCCCCCTCTTTTCTCGAGAGGTTGCGGGTTCGAACCCGATCTTTTTTTAAATGCCAAAACCTGGAGGTTCAGCGCCAGCGGTTTTTATTAGTCTGTCTGTCTGTCCCGACTCCACGGCTTATATCTCAAAAACTACTGGACGGATTTCCTTGAGATTTTGCACACTAACTGGAAGTTAGGTCCGATTGAATGTATCAAATTTTCAGAATCGAGGCTTGAAGAGAAAGTGGTTTTTTAAGGTCGTACACTCCAGAGTGCCTCCCCAAATACGCGGTTCATAGAATGGCGAAATTGCGTAATGTTTGACGTCATTAACAACGTGACGTCATTTGCGAGTAGAGTTTTCATGATAATGGATTTTGAGAACATTTGGTGAAAGGATAAAGAAGGATTTTTTACGATGCAAGTAGTCATTTGATGGAATGGCGACCCACTCTACAGCCACGCCCCTTTTCTCGCTGTATCTCGCGTGTTAGTAGTTGCTGGCGCCAAAATGGCTTCCGAATGAACGCACATTCGTTGCGTTGTATTCCGGACATCATTTGTGTCTCATTTTTGCCAGACAGTGAGAAGATTTCTCAGACTGTGATAGACAGGGGTATGAATAAATACTATTCATGTTATTTAGACGAAATTAAGATCTATTAGCAAGCGGATTAAACGGTGGAGGTGACAGCTCGGTGCTTCAGATCAATGCGCCGCACATTATGTATCAACTTTATTTCCATCTTGACGCTGCTAAGCAGAAGATCAACCAACCATCCTCATTGCTCGTGCATGGCTGGGTAAGTGTTGTTGTTGTTTTTTTAATCATTTATCTGTTACGTGTTTGATGGAGTAACCGAAGCTCGCATTCCAAAATTGTAGAACCTACTCTTGAAGTGTGTGTGGAGCCAAAAAGCTTGCGCAACTGTCCTTCGCACTGACTGTCCTATGCACGGACTGTCCTTTGCATTAACTGTCCTTCACACTGACTGTTCTATGCACTGACTGTCCGATGCACTGACTGTCCTATGCACTTTCACACTGACCAGTGCACAGAATGACCGGCATGTGTCCGAAGCACTGGTGAGCGCGACAAAAACTTTGAGCGGACTGCTAGATCTTTACCCACTGTAGAAAGCGCACTTCCCCTCCTCTCCTTCGTGACAATCTCCTTGTCAGTGCATAGAACAGTCAGTGTGAAGGACAGTTAATGCATAGGACAGTCAGTGCAAAGGACAGTTGTGCAAGCTTTTTGGATCCACACACAACACTTCAACAGTAGCTTAGGTTACTCCATCAAACACGTAGCAGATAAATGATTTTTTAAAAAATCACTTACCCAGCCTTGCACGAGCAATGAGCAATGCATGACCAGGTTCGATTCTGTGCTGAAATTTTTTTTCCTCTTTTTGACTCACATGCGAAGCAAAAGTGAGTCTATGTACTCACCCTTTTCGTCCGTCCGGGCGTCCGGGCGTCCGGGCGTCCGGGCGTCCGGAAACTTTAACGTTGGATTTTTCTCGGAGACTAGTAAGTCTATCAATACCAAATGTGGCATGATGGTGTATGATGACAAGGCCTCAAAAAACATACATAGTGACTTGACCTTGCTTCAAGGTCAAGGTCGCAGGGGCCATAAATGTTGTCTAAAAACCAGTCATTTTTCACATTTTCTCAATTTTCTCTGACTTGTTTTAGATTGGATACCTGACCTATATATGATATATAGGGCAAAGTAATTCCTATCTTTTGATACCAGTTTGGTTGACCTTGCTTCAAGGTCTAGGTCACAGGAGCTCTTCAAAGTTGGATTGTATACATATTTTGAAGTGACCCTGACCCTGAACTATGGAAGATTACTGTTTCAAACTTAATAATTATGTGGGGCACATGTTATACTTTCATCATGAGACACATTTTGTCACATATCATCAAGGTCAAGGTCACTTTGACTCTTATGAAATGTGACCAAAATGGGGTAGTGAACCACTAAAAGTGCCCATATCTCATGGTAGAAAGTGCCAATAAGCACCATTGTGCTTCCTATGTCTTGAATTAACAGCTTTGTGTTGCATGACCTTGACCTTGGGTCAAGGTCACATGTATTTTGGTAGGAAAAAAATGTAAAGCATTTCTTAGTGTATGATGTCATTGGTAGGTTTAGTTGTTTGACTTTGACCTTGAAGGTCACCTGAAGGTCAAGGTCATATAAAGGTCAAGGTCAAGCATGTGAGTCGTATGGGCTTTGCCCTTCTTGTTTCGAGAGGTTGTGGGTTCGAACCCAACCTGGTTTTTTGTGTTTTTGTGTGTGCGTGTTTTTTCCCCCTCTTTTCTTGAAAGGTTGCGGGTTCGAATCCGATCTTTAAAAAAAAATTAAATATATATGCCAAAACCTGGAGGTTCAGCGCCAGCGGTTTTTATTACTGCGTTCTACACATTGTGCGCTAGCCTTTAATGGGTTAAGAACGAGTTAATTTAAATGAAGGCAGATTGTGTAGCTATGTTCTGTATTTGAATGAGAACCACACATTTGAGTTGTAACATGCAGTGCCTCTTGAAAACAATATTTTTGGAAGTCTGGATATGCAGACCGGTACTGATGAACGCTAAAACGAATATAATAGATTGTGTAACATCCATCAAACACTAGAATCTTTGCAGCAGATTGCTTTGCCCTGATCGTACGAGACTGGCATATTGTGCAATTGTGTACAAGTCTTATTGCCTTTGATAATGATGAGTATTTTGACGATGACGACGACGACGACGACGACGATGATGATGATGATGATAATGCTGCTGCTGCTGACGAAGATGATGCTAATGCTGCTGCTGATCCCATCGCTTGAGCAATGCATTTTCATTTTGCACTGCTGTATGCAGAACAAGTCAGAAGGAGAGCCTTCGGAGATAACGGTGCTTGCCAATCCCTACCTAGGACCAGGACATATGCTATCGGCACATCGGCACAACGGGCGCCGTTTTGGTAGGGATGGGAGGGGCAGTCAGGGGAAGGGGAGAGGGTCGAGACTGAGATAAGTGAGGGCCAGGAGCAAGGCCGAAGGTCCATCGTCCGGCAGTCACGGCTGACCGGTGTCCAAAAAAAAGTGGAGGTCATGTCAAGGGGTGGCCAGACAGGCAGCCACACAGAGGAGCTGTCCCAGGTGAGAGGGACATGACACCGTCAATAAACTCGAAGGTCGCAGGAGCCACTCAAGAATGTAATGTGAAGGCCAGCCAGACGGGAGGGATGAAGGGAAGGGGTTGAGGATGAGGGGATGTAGGGGGATAGGGGTGGGGGGATAGGGGTGGGGATGATAGAAGTTGAAGTCAGGGATAGGACGATTGTGGATGAAGGCCGATAAAGAGAAGAGAGAGCAATGTGACTGCAGGTCAAAACAAGAACATTGGGAAGGGAGCAGGGAGGTTTCTCATGCAAGAAGAAGAGCTGAGGTGAAGGAGGTAGGGATGATGTTGGGTGGAAATGAGTGGTTTAAAACGGGGTGTGGAGGGGGTGGGTGGGGGTGGGGGTCGGAGGGGCTGAAGTCAGGGACGGGATGAGTTGTGGATGAGTGTCGAAACAGAGAGAAGAGGAAAAAGGGACTGCGGATTAAAAAGGGTATAGTGAGAAGGAAATGGAGAGGAAAATATTGCAGGAAGAAGGGATGAGGTGGGGGACAAGACAGAGATGAAGGAGGGTGAGAAAGTATATTTCAAAATGGGATGAGTGGTTAGAGGTGGGAGTGGAGGATGGGTGGGTTGGGAGGTGGAGAACTGGTGGAGAGGGGGGTGGGGGTGGGGAGAGGAGGGAACGGGGAACGGCTGGGACGATGGAAGGAGCAAATGGGATGGTAGGACCAGGAACAAAAAACCCTGAAGTGATAAACGAATAGATTGGTGCTATAAATACAGAGGAGACAGGAAAGCTTGGAGGGAGGGAGGGAGGGAGGGAGGGAGGGAGGGATAGAGGGAGTGGGCGTGGACGAAAGGGAGAATAAAGGACCCTAGTACACGCTCCAGGGAGGGAGGGAGGGAGAGAGAGAGAGAGAGAGAGAGAGAGAGAGAGAGAGAGAGAGAGAGAAAGAACGAGAACGAAATACGTTTATTGTTGGGCCTTCGACCCGTCACATCCAGCTCAAACATAATAAGCTTCATCGACCATGGCAATACCGACTGCCTCCCTCCTCCTTTTAAAGGCATAATACAAGTATATGGACACTTGGCTGACATGTTTAGTTTCTTCTGTCGATAGAATAGACTGGACATCGTTGGCTGAATCTGTCCACTTACATAAGTATTTTTCTCTCAAGTCTTGAAACACTGGACATTCAAGTAAGAAGTGGTTTTCGCTTTCATCCGATTCATAACATGCAGGACATAGATGTGAATTACAATGAATATCATTCGTATATGTGAATCTGTGGGTAAATAGTTCACTAAAACCCACACGAAAATTAATATATACATCACGAAATATTTTCTTGTCAAGAACAAGGAGATGGTTTTCTCTACCCCAGGCAGACTTAACCTCTTCGCTGCCCCATGACGGGTCCACCCGCGAGACGATCTGCTGTAAGAGTTGCCACATCACGGGTTTACCCGCGAGGCCGCCAAGTGCACGATGGGAAATTTCTCTGGGTTAAGTTTAGATCGGATATATCCAGACTTTGGCCAATAAGAAAGCAGAATGATAGATCTACTGAATATTAATAAGTTTGGGCGCCCGTGATGTGAAAACCCCGAAGCAGATGCTTGGATCGAGAGTTGTTTACATTTTGCGTTGCAATGGCGGATAATTCGAACGAGCCAGGGCCCAGTCGACATGGAAAAAGACGGAGAAAAGAAGTTGACATGAGTGATTATGTCACTTCGGACGTTGAAGACATCTTAAATATCCTCGAGGAACAGGGAGAGCTTTCGGATGAAGGCAACATGTCCGATGATTCGCTGCAAGGAGAGGTGGAGCGAATGTTTACCTACGAAGAAATCAGAGTGGGCGGAGGGGTCGGTATTGCTCAGATCGTTCGTGAAAACGTTGATAGGGCAGAGAGAGCTGAGCTGGAGGTTGAGTATGCTTCAACGACAGACACTGATGTTGAAGCTGAAGTCGGAAGTGACAGTGACAAGGGCGAGGAATCATCAGGATCGAGAGAATCCCTTCGACTTGGAGGACGCGGCAGACCACGTGTGCGACAGCCTCAAGCACGTGAACGTAGGGCGAGCGCTTCAGGACACAGAAGAGGTAAGAATTATTCGATTTAGTTTATGTTTACTTGAAAAAGACAAAATAGAATGCAGGTAGTTATGATGATGATGATGATTTTTCGTGTACAATGTATAAATCATCTTGAGGATCATTATCATATCACGTATAGAGGTTTTCGTGTATGTTTGTCAGTGTTGGTTTGAAAGTTTATATCATGTATGATTGTGTAATTCGATGTAGTATCTTCAAAGCCCCATTCATTTATGACAGAATATCTCTTCTGTGATTGTGCACATGCCTACAATGCTTTGTTGTTGGTTTTCTACCACAAATGGATAGTAAAATAAAATAGAAAGAGGATTGTGCATGCCAGAAATTGTTTATCGTCGTCACCCATTTACAGCCGAAAATGAGGAAAATGGGTACTCCTATTCATTTGTCTATCACTCTGCTGAGGATAGTCAGAAATGTTAGTGGTTTATAGTGTGAGTTGTCCTATAGTCTAGGCATACATTGAAATCATTTGCACTTGGTTTAGTCACTGAGTGATGATTTGGTGGTACCAATAGTACCAAAAATATGATGCCAAAAAGTGTTTTTGTATGTTCATGGCTTTGTCATTTTCTATACAGAAGTCTAATAAACAAATTCTTTACATCAATCTGTTCCTTGTCCAATGCTCTTTTATAAAAATATATCTTATGGGTACTTTTCTTCAAAAATGTGTTTTACATTATTTTTTCCTCGCAAGTACCCTGCGTCGCCAAAAAACCTTTGGCAAATGGTTGTCACGCAGTGTTAAAAAGGCTTGGCAGCGAAGAGGTTAAACAATCTGAAGAAGTCATATCTGCTGCTTCCCGCTAGAGATTCATACCACCTGCGTCTGTATTCGAACAACATGCGTTTTATTAGCTCGGGCAAGAAATTGGTTTCCCTCTGCACACTTTGGTTTTCCCACACTGTACCTAGGTCATACCTGTACAGCAATATCTTTATCCTGTCTGCCTACGTTTCATTATTACCAGATAATGACATCAACTTGTATGCTTTAAAGGGATACCTCGAGGTATCCATTTTTAACACTTTTAAGCAATATTTCACAGCTCGGATCGACGCGATAATGTATTATGGGTATCTGCCAGTTTTGTCGTACACTATAAGATTCGGAGCTTGTTGGGGAACATTAAGAAACCTTTTTAAGGCCTGCAAATGTACAGCTTCCACATGTGAACAGTCGCTTAAACCCCACAATTCCGACGTGTATAGTAACACTGGTTGTACTTGAGCATCAAAGAGTTAAAAATAAACATCTGATGCAACACATTCAAGATTTCTAAGACACCTATTCACCTGTATCAGTGCAGCTCTAGCCCTCTGAACGAGGTCCAGCTGTAACATATTAAAAGACATTCATGAAGTAAACAGTACCCCCAGATATTTATATTCATTAATAATATAGAGTTCCTATGTTCCTAAAAAACCACTTTTCATGTTCTGCAAGGTACCCGCCATTACGAAACACCATAACTTTAGTTTTGTGTTGATTTACTTCCAAACCTACAGCGTCTGTCGCCTTTTTGAGATGATTCAACTGATTCTGTAAACCTGTAACAGTGTTTGATACAAGTACAATGTCATCTGCAAACAGTAACATGTATACAACTGAAAGATCATGCATGAGTTGGACGCCATGTTTTCCATACTTAATAACGAATTCGGCCACATAATTGACAAGAAGAGAAAAAATTATCGGGATCATTTTGCATCCCTGCTTCAATCCCCGTTCACATGCAAATGAGTCACTGTACCCTCCGTTGCATCTTACGCAATCTTTTACGTCACTATAGATTGCTTTGAGCATCTGAAGTAATCTCGCCTCAATCCCATACCCCGCAAGACGTTTCCATAAAACGTTTCTGTTAACACAATCAAAAGCTTTTTAAAAATCAACAAATACGTCGGGATAAGTATCTCTGGACTATTGTATGTAGAATAAATACATTTTCCACTGTTGAATACCCCTTTCTGAACCCAGCTTGTTCTTCCCCAATAATACCACTATTTTCTGACCATTCCTGTATCCTGTTGCTAAGCACTGAAGTAAATATTTTACTATACGTACTGTTCAGAGATATTTCTCTGTAGTTGTTTGGAACTGAAGGGTCGCCTCGTTTATAGATCGGCAGCATTACAGATGTGGACCAGATTGTTGGGAACACTTTTATCAAACATGGCATTAAACAGTTCGGTTATGCGAGATACAAGGAGACGAGATGTACATTTCATCATTTCCGCTAATACTTCGTCATGACCCGATGCCTTCCTCGTTTTAAGTTTACCTATAGCTGTATCCACTTCTTCTATGGTTATATCACCATCAAGGTAGGAGGAGTCTACTTCATTGACTTGATCTAGTATGCTATACTCAAAACAATTATCAATAACTGTCTCTTTGAAGATACTGTAGAAATAGTCGCGCCAAACTTCATCTGCAATATGGCGTTGAATCCTCGAAGTATAGTTTAATTTCCTAACTTGTCTCCAGAATAAGAATGGGTCATGAATATTTTCCACGAGGGTAGAAACAAAATTGTTCTTATACAGCTTTTTCTTTTCTCTAATCAATTGTTTATATTTATTTCTTTGTATTGCGTATGTCACTTTATCATGGTTTGATAGTGGTTAGAAGAGAACGCAACAGTCTTTGCTACATGACAATCTTTGTCAAATCATGGTTGGCCAGTACGTAGCTTGCACGAAGTAGTCTGTGATGACTTCAGCAACACCATTTATATCCACATCCTGATGAAATTAACTCTCTATTCGATCTGTATTTCTTATTAAGTTCTGAACAAAAGCATCTCTCCTATTCTCATCCCAAACTACTCTGTTAGTGACTAAAACTTCCCTACCAGAGCCGCCGAGTTGTTTACACTTGCTCTCTAAATTTAGTTCTAAACACAAATGCGTTGTCAAAACATTTTCTCTGACATTCAGTTTCTTGACATACCAAAATAATTCCTTGGAAACCAAAATATTATCAATAACACCGTTTCCTGTATTAGATATGTAAGCAAAATTACCCGACGTATCTCCCGGGACTGTACCGTTACTTATACATAAATCCAAACCTAAACTTAAAGATAGTAAAGCATGCCCAAAGTCATTGACAGTCGCATCTTGCGAATCACGGAGGGTTTGCCAACATTTCACATCTCGGGTCCGACACATCAAAGCTGCCAACCGTACTTTCCTGTGCGAGCATTCAGATCACCACAGACCATCAGTGAGCAATCCGCATAAACAGACAAGATGTAGCAAGCATTGCTCAAGAATCATAATACCATTACTCTCAGCCATCAAGCCATAATAGGGTGACCCGGTGGGCGGAATATAAACACAGCATTAATATGTCTTCACCTAGAGAGAATAACTGTCTGCTTACTTTAAAGGCAAGCATATTGTCATAAGCACATACTACAGGTTCAAAAAAACTTTACAATGTCATCTTTAATACAGCAAATTACACCACCCGATCTTCGACCTCCCCCTGACAGCATTCGAGCGGGCGATAAAAAACACTTGTATGCTTTGATCATATCAAAATCTAAATATTCTATAAATGTCTCGACCAAACAAACAAATTCAAAATTCCAAAGGTAAGGAAGAAAATCGGGGTCCTCAACTTTGACAACAGCCCCTCAACATTCCTCGATGGTAGCCTGGCCGAGAGAGAGAGAGAGAGAGAGAGAGAGAGAGAGAGAGAGAGAGAGAGAGATAGAGAGAGGGGGGGACGGACGGAGAGAAGAGAGAGAGAGAGAGAGAGAGAGAGAGAGAGGGGGACGAACGGAGAGAGAGAGATTGATTGATTTTATTGTTTAGGCCACCGGTCCATCACAGCAATACATACATATACATACATGACTTGCTTCGTTTTGAGGAGCCAGTATACTTGAGGCACAATTTGAAACAAGGCGTACAATCCAAGTGAACACATTGGCTAGTACATATCAGTGACAATCAAACAATGAAGACAGTATAAATATAGTATTAACGTACATTCTTTCATCATAACATTATTGTTCATGGTCTTGTTCTAAACTAGCAAGAAATTGGTCTCGTAATCGGAAGGCATAATAAAGATACATTGCTACCTTGCGTGTTTTCATGTATCCACGTCCATCTATCAAAAAGGTGGCATCAGCAGCTTCTGGACATTTGATGTATTCATTTATGTATTTATTACGTAGATCATTATACAAAGGACAATAAAATAGAAAATGTTTCTCATTCTCAATCTCACCACAAAGGAGGCAATGTTGGTCTATATTGTGGCTGCGCATAGATTGTTTGTTACCAGGTAAATCATTCACTCCAAATCTAAACCGGATAAATACATCTCTGAATTTTTTAATCTCAATGTATTCTAAGTATTTTTCACTTTCTAAGGTTCTTTTGAAGGATCGATACATTCTGAATCTTTCACTTTCACGAATTTTGCTGTTCCAGCTCTGCCTATAGCAATCTTGCAGCCTATTTTTCAAGTTTACAAGAAAACTTCTCTCAGTAGTAGTGCCTCCATTTCTCCAGATATACGCATAGCCGGCCTTGCATATTACATTTGCAACTAACTTTGCCCAGTTTCGATCATCTGGGATCTTTGTGTTAGACAACATGAGGTATGCTTGCCTGGGTAGCCTATCATCGGTCATTTTAGTAAGTTTTAACCAGTACTTTATTGCTCTCATTGTACTGTTTATGGCAAGTGGAAACCTTCCTGTTTCTCCATAAACCAAACTGTTAGGTGTTCTATAGTCCACATTTAAAAAGCGTTTACAAGCAAACAGGTGAGCTTTTTCTACACTTTTATGTTCCTCAAGACCCCATAGCTCTGCCGCGTATAGTAGGGAAGACTGGACCTGTGCGTCATAGAGACGGAAAAATATTCTAGGTTTCATATTCTTAAGGCTCCACATCATTTTAAACAGATGCATTGTTTTTTGTTTTGCTGCAGTAGCCAAGCTGTCTAAAGATACTGTTGTTGAGAGTCTAGTAGAAAACGTATAACCCAGATATTTATAATTATTCACTACATCAAGTTGTTTTCCATTTAAGAACCATTTTTCACCTTGTGCTAGGTGCCCTCCTCTCCGGAAAACCATGACTTTGGTCTTATCTGTATTGATTTCCAGAGCAATTCGTTTAGACGCACACGCAAGGTTGTCTATTTGAGTCTGAAGTCCTGCTGGTGTGGTAGACAAAAGTGCCACATCATCCGCAAAGATTAGAAAGTAAAACTCTGCCTTTCCAGCTACCATTTGAACACCATGTTTACCATTTTTACGGAGATAATCTGCAACTTGGTTAATGTAGAGAGAAAATAGTATTGGAGACTCTAAGGCACCTTGTTTTGTTTCAATTGGGCAATCGATTAACTCTGAGATGACGCCCTTCCACCTGACACAGGCTTTAACTTGGGCGTACATAGCTTATAGCATACCAAGGAATTTTGGGGAAACATTTGCTTGTGCAAGTGCACGCCAAGAGAGAGAGAGAGAGAGAGAGAGAGAGAGAGAGAGAGAGAGAGAGAGAGAGAGAGATTGATTGATTGATTCTTTATTTATCAAGGATGAAATTTTAGGCATTTCTGCCTTTCTTACAAATTGTCCTTGCTCATAAAGAAATGAAAACACTGATAATTAAGACACAAAACCATGTACAACAGTTGATAAGGTATATGAAGAATATGATCAACAATGACAAAGATTTTAGTAGATGCCTTTGACAACTGTCAGCTCAGTGAGTCTTGAAGATCAAGCAATACGTGTCATATGTACAGGCGACAGAAGGAGATCATCTCAATAGATAATCACGTATGGATGCTTTAAAAGACGTCATGGAAGTATTGTTCCTAAGGTGCAATGGGAGTGTATTCCATATCATAACACCTGAATATGTAATACTGCCTTTGAAAATGTCTATTCTAGGTTGTGGTAGAATGAAAGTGTTGCGAGATAGTGAATGGCTTGTTTGGGGACGAATGAAGAGATCAGTAAGATACTTCGGTGCTTGTGAATGAGCAATTTTGTGCATAAGAGAGAGAGAGAGAGAGAGAGAGAGAGAGTGAAAGAGAGAGATAGAGAGAGAGAGAAGCCGAGATGTACAGAGAGATAACGAACGGGTCGGAAAGTGTGAAGGACGCGGACAGGAGGGAGGGCTACAGTTTCCGGTCCAATGGGCAGATTGGGAGATAGACCGCTGCGATATTGACACGAGATACATTCCCTGGATTGCCCACCTTCACGCAATGGTGGAGGACGTAGTCACACCGCATCCCTGTCATTCCTGGCAGGCTACGGGATACAGTGCAACGAGGCTTCGAGGTATATGGTAAATGATAGAAATATGTTTTCCTGTGTCCTCTCATTATGAAAATAGGACGATGAAAGCTTGCTCCGACCACGTCTGCACAAGCATGCTAATGAGTGGGGATCGTGTAGCTGTACGCGATGACCTTTAGTCTTTCGTGTGTACATTTCAAGATGTGTATTGACTAACTACGAAAAGCGAGAGAACGCGAACAGTTTTTGCCTAGTGCAAAGAGGACAGCACATTCATGACAACATGTAACTAATGATTATTATGTAGAGATGTCTCTGTAAAGTAGAGTGGATGGAGGTGGAGTACGGCGAGTGGAATGGAGAGAGAGTGCAGTGGGCAGAATGAAGAGGGAAGGAATTTGCATTACATTCAGCATTTCCATGAAGAATGTTAACAGTCTGGGCAATTTTAGTCTGTCAATTCTCAGTCTAAAAGCCACTGACACAGACGACTGTGGCTTAATAGAGCAGCGAGGCATGCTGATATTGCAACGTGAAGTAAAATGCATTTACATCAACATATTCGCAAAATAGTACTGTAGAATAAAACGGCGCAATATACCGAAATAATATGAGGGCCTTTAATACAGTCATACGACTTAAAATATCGCAAAAGGAATTTTAGATGAGAAGTTATTTTTGTACACATTCCATTTCAGTTAATAAATGTTGTCCAAAAGTGTGATATTGTGCTGCTTCATTTCTAAATTCACAGTGTTGTACGGTTTCATTTTTGTTTTGTCCGAAAAAAATGTCAATACAATAATGTCCGAAGTAACTCCCCAAACCTGAAATTCCTTAATCCTCCATCCGAATAACACACCCCATAGATGAAATATTCCTACGGTTGTCGTTTTGTAGGCAGACATGAAGCTCGAGCAGAAGTCCGCACAATGGCCTATAGATACATGGACAGGTAACAAGAAGTAACGGGCGCCTTGGGCAGAAGACAGAGCCAGGACCGAGAGAGAGAGAGAGAGAAAGAGAGAGAGAGAGAGAGAGAGAGAGAGAGAGAGAGAGAGAGAGAGAGAGAGAGAGAGGGGGGGGGGAGGGAGGGAGGGGGGGAGAGAGTTATTCACAAAGGATACAGGATAAGGCATAACTCCACGGAGACCATTACTCAAGAATGGAAGCCCTTGCTGCTTGCAGGCAGACAAATACTTGTGAAGAACAGTCTCTCTCTCTTTCTCTCTCTTTCTCTTTCTCTCTCTCTCTCTCTCTCTCTCTCTCTCTCTCGATGGGCCCGTGGCCTAACAAATAAACCATTCGTTCATTCTCTCTCTCTCTATCTTTCTCTCTCTCTCTCTAACATAAACACACACACATACTCACACACAAGCGCACACACACGCACACTCACACACACACACGCGCGCACACACAAACACACACGCGCGCGCACACACACACGTACAATAAGGACAGAACACTACGCCACAGACAGCTACTCACGAACGACATCATGGGCAGGTTCCACGCTGAGGCCAGGGTTGCCTCCACCTGACAGAAATCTTCAGGACCCACGAAAGCCACGGCGCCGTCCTTCCACTGGTTGGTCAGGATGTTCAAAGACAGGAACTGGTTGTTGCGGTTGTCTCCAAGCATGTAGTTGAGGGTGACGTTGGGGAGAAGGTTGGGGTCGGCGTTGATGGTTTTGACAGCGTGGGTCATGGCGCCAGAAATCTTGTTGCCCTCTGCCGTCTTCAGGTCCCCCTGGATGGTGGCGATGTAGCCGATGGTCAGGTTGAGATGGCCGCCTGCTGCTCTAATGCCCGGGACGACTGTCAGTAGCGTCGCCACCAGAAGGAGGTGGGAAGCCACTGCTATGGGATGCAAGAGTCTCAATAAGGATTTGCACAGTCTGTCCCTCAAGGCATTGGGAAATGTTTGCCTTGAATGCTGCTTAAAGGGTCGTCGTGGTTGTCTGCCCGAGCACGCCGTCGATAGAAAAATAGCCTCGTTATCCATACTGGACGTGATGTAATTGAAGGTAGAACTCTTGCAGTGATCTTCAAAATGACACACCGTATGATCTGTTGACATGTTTTGCTTCATTAGACAAACTGCATTTCTTCCTTGGAACAAAACACAAATTTCGCCCGGCCTTGTCCATAATGTTGCTGCAAATTCCCACTCAATATTTCTGACATTCCTTCGATGTCCTCGTGAATCTTTGCAGTGAGTACGTAACAAAAATGTTCACGTTTACCTGTACTATCAAGCACAGAGTTACTTCAGACGATACAGGTAACACATATGTTCGTTATCAAGACTGAAGTTAGAGAAATGTGTGTGTGGTAAAACCAAAAACCAAAGTCACTCCCGCAATATAAATGGCTCGTAGAGGTGGTATTGGAAGGAATACGTCGAAGAATTCTTCACTTGTACAGAACACACAGGGGATCGAAGGTGCAGTTGTGCCTTTGCACCTACGTCCATGCAGAATACGTGCAACAATTCCTGCTCAATTTTTCAACACACAAGAAACGGTCTAACCTCTACGAAGACAGTCGACGGGTCGCCAGGAACCAGCAGTTCAGTTGTTGTGATGCCCAATGGTACTACGAGCACTGAGGAGTAATAAACATATATCGGAAGAGGCAAATATTGTTACTTGATCAATGCATCATTACAAATGTTTACTCATTTACAAATTCATCTGCGTCCGTACCAGATTATTTTTATATTTCCTTGGGTTCAAGATAGCGGGCACCTTTACGTATCCAGACGACCTACTTGAAGTGGACAACAGTCACGCTGTCAAGGCGGCTAGAGATGCTGGCAAAAGAGCTTCATGGCTGTAAAGGAGACTCCAGTTGTCCGTATATGGACATCAGCCCTACCGGAGCTTGTCTAGCACTTCACTGCAAATGAGACACTGATGTGTGACACTGTGGCATCGCTACGTTGCACACCGTAAGTTAATCGGCGCATGCCCCACTTGCAAGAATCAAAATGAGATTTAAAAAAATAAATAAAGTTCTTTCACAGCAAGGGTGATGGTCTCTGTAATTTTCTGTCGTCCCCGCAGCTCCATTCAGTTCCTCGAGACGTCACATGATGCTCGCAGCGACCTAGGCCTAGCTGCAGCTTTGGAAATCTTCAGCAGGTCCATTGTCTTTTTCCCCCGTAAAAACATCCTGCAAAGAAAATTAGAAGCGTTTCAGTCGAAGGCAGTGTACCCGTGTGCTTAATCTCAAAGTCAAGGCAGCGACTGATCAAGGAAACATACACGTACGCAGTTTGCCCGTGTGCTTAATCTCAAAGTCAAGGCAGCGACTGATCAAGGAAACATACACGTACGCAGTTTGCCCGTGTGCTTAATCTCAAAGTCAAGGCAGCGAATGATCAAGGAGACATACACGTACGCAGTTTACCCATGTGCTTAATCTCAAAGTCAAGGCAGCGAATGACCAAGGAGACATACACGTACGCAGCAGAAGAAAAAGCCATCATCGATTGATCGAGGCACGGAACATATTGCTGAAAACTCAACAATGTCTCGGTTGACGTAACAAACGTTTAAAGTCGGAATCATTTTGCGGAACACACGTAATTCCAAGGATCTGTTTTCTGTTTCCAGAGCTGGTCTGTCAAAAAATCGGGCTACAGCTGCCAAGCCTGAATACACTCGACTACAACAAAGGACTCTTTAGCAATGAACATACAGGATGAATGACTGTAGCAATGGACAGACAGAAGGAACGACTGTAGCAATAGACAGAAGGAATGACTGCAGCAATGGACAGAGCAGGACAATCGGTCTGTGGTCTTCTCACTGCAATGCAACGTGGCATGCCTGCCAGACTGAACAACAACGACAGAGAAGACCACTCCCGTAATTACGGCAAGACACTTCCAGGTAACAATGATGAAGGGAGAGGGGGAAACGAGGAGGCTGACCACATTTCCAGCTGAATGCTAGACCAATGTTGCAGCAGAGGCCCCCAGGTAATGAGAGTTGCTGAAAATGGAACAGACCTTGTGATTGTTCGGGGAGGTTTACAGCGCGTCGTTGACTGTGAACATCAAATCACGTAAACGCGCTCGCGCGATCGTGTGCGCGCGCACACACACACACACACACACACACATACACACACGCACAAACACACACACACGTGCGCGCGCGCACGCACAAACACACACACATGCACGCACAAGCACACACACACACACACACACACGCACAAACACACACACACACACACGCGCACAAACACATATACACACACACACACACGCAAGCACACACACACACACGTACAAACACACACACACGCACGAACACACACACACACACACACACACACACACACACACACACACGCACAAACACACACACACACACACACACACACACACACACACACAAACACACGTATACGAACGTATGCAAAAACATACACACAAACACATACCAATGCACACGCACACACAGGCACGCACGACTACGCACACGCTTTCAATTGCACGAGCGCGCGCGCGCACACGCACACACACACACACACATTTTCAAGGTTTTTATGATCGGTATTTAGGGTTTAAAAACATCGTTTTCATGTGGACGTATGGACGCGTTCACTTATAGGAGTGTCTCTTCATGTTTCGCGCGAGACGACGAATGAACTTTCTTGGAACAAGAGTCCGCGTACCTCTGTTGTCTCTCCGTTCATCCTTTGCTCTCTCATTTTCCTTGATCTTGCCGTAATTTTACTTCCGGGCGCATCCATACATCCAATATCGCCTGCCTACATAGACCCGTTTCCAACCTAACGTCAAACCTAACGGGAGCAGTTCGCAGGCTTACTTTAGCAGAAGAGTCTTGGAACGAGGGTTGTGTCAAGAACAGGAAGAGTAGGTCAGTTTGTCGCGATGCGAGAGGCCAACTCTGACGGCCTACTGACTGCACTGTGAGCCACAAAACTGCCGGGAGGCCGTGAACAGCACGCGGTTGCTGGGCGTCGAGCAGCGTGGCCAAATAAGCATTCGTGCGACTGTTTCTTCAGATCCAACACTACAGAGGCGTTTTCATTCACGACTGGAGTGTGTTCTCCTGTCGTGAAATCGGAACAGGAAGCGCCATAGATTAACAGCTTGTGCAACTGTTCACGTGTTGCCGCTGTGGATGGGAATCGGGCCATTCATGAGCAAGAAACATTTTTTTAATTGTGCAAGCAACAAAGGTGACTCACGAAGCAGAACGTATTGGCAGGAAATTTACGTTGTCACCGTCTACGATGCTTTCTGCTTTTATTTCTGCCCCAGGTAGCGCCGATCGCTTGGCTCACGCAAACAGTTCTGTTGCACCCAGCAAAACTGCTGCCTTGTTATAGGCTCTTTGCAATTCGGATAAGAGAACGAAGTAGAGAGACTATTCTAACTGAGAACACAGACAACTCTTCTACTGTTTGTAATATGTGCGAAGAACGGACGAAACGCATGTTTACTGAAAGATCTTTTTTCCCCCTTCAAAATCATAAAATGCAAGAGGAGTTTTAACTCTTAAATACATTATTTCTGAAACCGATTTCACCAGAGATCACGTCTTCGACCCCTGTGTTCGTGATGCAAGGACTGAGAATCCGAGTACGGCTATGTATATGTACACCAATGAGAGCTGTTTCAATGCCCGCAATAATCGACCCACGCCAGTGGTGCATTACACTGAACAGGAATTGTGCTGGGGGGAAACCTCAGGACTGTTAATGACCGAGTCAACTCCGGATCGAAAAATCACACGTCGCTAGGAGTACTGCATTAGCAGGGTTCTGCGTGACTTCACTCTAAATCCTGTGATTTTAGCGTAGTGTCCACTGTTACTAAACTTGATTTTTCATTACCACAAATCATATGAGTCCCTGCAGTGCCCCTAATGTCTGTGGACTTTCCCTGCCTTAACTCCTGAAGAAGGTTCTGAAAGCCCCGAAGCCAGCTGATGAACGACGCACCAATAAGCTTTTATCGTGTTGTCAACCTCCAGCTCCACCAAGCCACTTCCTGGCGCATGATGTTCCCGTCGTATTATAAAGACTGATATTCTAAACACCTTTACCATTCTTCTAGGTTATTACAATATTGAAGAGTTAACTCACTTCGATAGTGTGAGGCTTCAGGGCAGAGTTTGTCCTCAAACAGCGGGCTCGACGATTAACATAAGATCTTCCTGCATCCCAAAGCAAGACAGAGCGTCATTGTAAGTCAAGCGATTATGCCGTGAAAGATTTCAAGTCCGATTTGCAGTCGACGACAGGCCTGAGAAGAGACGGAGAGATAATTCACGGGACGAGAGACGCCGTAGCAGTGTTGTGGGGACAGGTTCTGCGCTCCAACACACAGTCGGCATGAATGCGGTCACGTGACCAGTGTGCCCCGCGCGAGATGCTGCACTTGATATGCAAATGAGCAGTCGCAATCCGCATTCCCCTGCATGCCACTGACTTAGGACTACACAAACACACGCTCCCATGCGCACACACACGTACACGTGTATGCAAACACGTATGCCTGCAGTTATTGTACATACAAATAAACACCGATAAACACCCTCGCACACACACATGTATGCATACCCATTACACAGCCATATACGCACGCTCGCAAACGCGCGCGCGCACGCGCACGGGCACATACAGACACACGCACGCACGCACACACACACACACACACACACTCACACACATACACAGACACACATACAGACACACAGACACACATACAGACACACACACAGACACACACAAACAGACAGACACAGAATGTGTGTACCAGAGATCGTTATGTCTAACGAAATGGTACACAAACGGTCACTAAAGCTTCGTATTCACTGAGACTGGACGACACAGAGAAAGCGAATTTATTGGAATGGACTCTCCTTACCCAGGTTTGGATTTATTCTAATTAAAAGTTTGAAACTGTTTCATATTCGCCTGTCAATGTTAAAAGAAGCTCTTTCGCAATTTTCACATGAACTGAGGGGGAAAACCCAAACAATATTCGACAGGACTGCTGTCTTTTTCGCTTCTAAGTAATGTTTGGTGTGCTCTGGAAGTTTAGCGCCATACCCGTTTTTTCGTGTCTGTTCTGCCTTCTAAAATGTGTGTGCGTGTTTACCTGTTCCCCAAACCGCCCACCCATCCTCTATCACACACACACAAACGCACGCACGCACGCGCGCGCGCGCGCGCGCACACACACACACACACACACACACACACACAAACACACACACACTCTCACACTCACTGACTCACTCACTCACTCATTCACACACGTGCGCATACACATGCGCACACACATCAGGTCTCATTAACCTCTACGACTGCACAGCTCTATGAACGTGGACGTGGGGTCGCCCAGATGGGCCAAGTAGAGTGGGGTGACGTCATAGCAGAGACATCTAATGGCAATGTGCACCGTCTCCAGGAAGCTGGCGTTGCTATGGACGCTGCGTGCGTGGAATGGAGGGGGCATGCAATGCCAGTGCAGAGAGAGGCCTTTTGGATGCGGGACTGCGTGGGTCGCCATGCAGCATTGACAAACGTGCTTTGCGTCACAGAGTTTCCTCCACGTTTGTATCACGCATTAAGGACGTGGCCTCACTAGGGTCTCAGCACTTGTGGCCATGCAATGTTAAAGAAAATCACCTGCGGTGAAGTGAGCCAATTAAATACTCGCAGAAAAGTTCAAACAGACTAAATACCCTCCAGACAAAGACTGCCGCAAAGACAGAGGCGAGTAAAAATAGAAAATAATGATTACGCTAAACTATCTGATACAACCGTCCCCAAAACAACAACAGCAGCGACAACAACAACAACAACAGCAAAAGCTATCAACTACACAACAACAACAACAACAACAAAAGTTTTCAACTACATAACAACAACAACAACAGCAAAAACTATCAACTACACAATAACAACAACAGCAGCAGCAAAAACTATCAACTACACAATAATAACAACAACAACAGCAAAAGCTATCAACTACACAATAACAACAAAAACAACAACAACAAAAACAGCAGCAAAAGCTATCAACTACACAATAACAACAACGACGACAACAACAGACTATAGCAGCAGCACAACAACTACCGCTACCACCAGCAAAACAACAAGAATTACAGCATATCTATTAACAATCACTACTTTTACCATCATCAAAATCTACATCTACCACCAACACCGTTGTGACATCGCCGATGGTAACTTCATCGCGCTTGGTTCTGCGCATGCGTCAAAGCCGAAAGTGAGGCGTGTATCGCGCCTTGTTCAAAGGTGATGTGCCGCGAGACTTTAGATTTTGTGTTTTTCGGTCAATAAATGAACACATTGACCGAAAAACACAAAATCTAAAGTCTCGCGGCACATCACCTTTGAACAAGGCGCGATACACGCCTCACTTTCGGCTTTGACGCATGCGCAGAACCAAGCGCGATGAGTTACCATCGGCGATGCCACACCGTCACCATCACATCCACCACCACAACCATTACCACATCCACCACCACAACCATTACCACATCCACCACCACAACCATTACCACATCCCACCACCACAACCATTACCACATCCCACCACCACAACCATTACCACATCCCACCACCACAACCATTACCACATCCACCACCACAACCATTACCACATCCCACCACCACAACCATTACCACATCCCACCACCACAACCATTACCACATCCCACCACCACAACCATTACCACATCCCACCACCACAACCATTACCACATCCCACCACCACAACCATTACCACATCCACCACCACAACCATTACCACATCCCACCACCACAACCATTACCACATCCACCACCACAACCATTACCACATCCACCACCACAACCATTACCACATCCCACCACCACAACCATTACCACATCCCACCACCACAACCATTACCACATCCCACCACCACAACCATTACCACATCCACCACCACCACCATCCACATCTACCACCACCACCACCACCATCCCACCACCACACCATCACCACATCCCACCACCACACCATCACCACACCCACCACCACCACCACCGTCACCACATCCACCACCACAGCATTACCACATCCCACCACCACAACCATCACCACATCACCACCACCACACACCACCACCACATCCCACCACCACAACCATTACCACATCCCACCACCACACCCATACCACATCCACCACCACACCATACCACCATCCACCACCACACCATCACCACATCCCACCACCACCACCATTACCGCCATCCACACCACCACCATTACCACATCCCACCACCACAACCATACCACATCCCACCACCACAACCATTACCACATCCACCACCACACCATACCACATCCCACCACCACACCATTACCACATCCACCACCACAACCATACCACATCCCACCACCACCACCATACCACATCCCACCACCACACCATCACCACATCCACCACCACCACCATTACCACCATTACCATCATTACCAACATCACCACCATTACCATCACCAGCACCACCACCACCATTACCACCATTACAACCATTACCACCATCACCACAATTGCCATCATCACCACCATTACCACCATCACCACAATTACCATTATCGCTACCATTACCACCATCACCATCATTACCACCATCACCACCATTACCATCATTACCACCACCACTACCATCATCACCATCACCACCACCACCACCACCACCACCACCACCGTTACCATATTCATCACCACCATTACCACCATCACCACCATTACCACCATCACCACCATTACCACCATCACCACCATCACCATCATCACAACCACCATCACCATCATCACCATCACAACCACCACCACCATTACCACCACCACCATCTATAACACCATCACCACCATTACCACCATCCCACCACCACACCATACCACATCCCACCACCATCATACACATCCACCACCACAACCATACCACATCCACCACCACACCATACCACATCCACCACCACAACCATTACCACATCCCACCACCACAACCATTACCACATCCCACCACCACAACCATTACCACATCCCACCACCACAACCATATCACATCCACCACCACAACCATTACCACATCCCACCACCATCAATATCACATCCACCACCACAACCATTACCACATCCCACCACCATCAATATCACATCCACCACCACAACCATTACCACATCCACCACCACAACCATTACCACATCCACCACCACAACCATTACCACATCCACCACCACAACCATTACCACATCCCACCACCACAACCATTACCACATCCCACCACCACAACCATTACCACATCCCACCACCATCAATATCACGTCTGCCGCTAACACCGCCACAACAGCAGCAGCAGCAGCAGCAACAACAGCAACAAACAAAAAAGTCATCAGAGAAGTACTATCCAGTATTTGTGTATGAAAACCATGTAGAAACTCCTTGGACAAAGTTGCGCTTGGTGGATAACTGTGGACGAACTTGACCGAACACGGTCAGTCCATTGGGAACGTTAGCGACATCTGAAGGAAAGTCGTCCTGCTCTTGTCATGTTAGAATGATCTATAAAATCTTTTGATTCTACGGTGTTTCTAATCATTTGTTTTTTTTTGTTTTTTTTTTAAGTTAATAAGGCAGTCTGCAATAGTTTGAGGATAAATATCGTTTGTATTGGCTTTGCCTAAAGTGTAATTTTTAAAAAACAGAAAACACTAAATATACTAATTTACATCTATTTCATTCTCTGCTGCTAAATTGTAAGCACATGTTGATTTAACTTACTCCTTCATTAACATTTTCCACGGGTTTGCCAAAATATTCATGATCGTTTTAGGCGCCGTTACATTTTTCTCTTCCTCCTCCTCGTCGTCGTCCTCGTCGTCCTCGTCCTCGTCCTCCTCCTCCTCCTCCTCCTCCTCCTCCTCCTCCTCCTCCTCCTCCTCCTCCTCCTCCTCCTCCTCCTCCTCCTCCTCCTCCTCCTCCTCCTCCTCCTCCTCCTCCTCCTCCTCCTCCCTCCTCCTCCTCCTCCTCCTCTTCCTCCTTCTCCTCCTTCCTCCCCCTCCTCCCTCCTCCTCCTCCTCCTCCTCCTCCTCCTCCTCCTCCTCCTCCTCCTCCTCCTCCTCCTCCTCCTCCTCCTCCTCCTCCTCCTCCTCCTCCTCCTCCTCCT
>JAWQFJ010001285.1:178966-181466 GCA_034096865.1 Theodoxus fluviatilis
AATAAAATACAGTAAACTATGATTCTACATAAATAAACAATGCAAAGAGAAATATGTTGATAAATATAGTGATGTAATGAGCGACTTTTTTGAAAATTATCTCCCTTGCCGCCGCTTGGCGGCGCGTCGGCTCTAAGGGGCTTGGTTGGTACACAGGACAAGTTCTTTCGCGTAGATTAGACCTGAGTGTTCGAGGTTTTTTAATTGTTTTCTTGCTGTCGCTTTCAAATCTGTTCACAGTACTAGGCTGGCTGGTTTACTTAGATGTGATTTTTTTTAATGCGTGCTAGCTGATATTAGGTTTAGAGCTTGAATTTTCAATGATATTACGCTTACAACTCCAGTGTTCGAACCAATGAAAACCACGGAAAGAGATGGCCGTTTCGTTCCTTGCATCTCATTGGCCAGCTTGTCATGAGGTCAGCCTGATCACGCGCTGACCTCATGACAGTTGTAAGCGGAAAAAGCGAGTTGTAAGCGTAATATCATTGAAAATTCAAGCTTTAAACCTAATATCAGTTAGCACGCATTAAAAAAATCACATCTACGCTTACAACTCGCTTTTTCCGCTTACAACTGTCATGAGGTCAGCGCGTGATCAGTCTGACCTCATGACAAGCTGGCCAATGAGATGCAAGGAACGAAACGGCCATCTCTTTCCGTGGTTTTCATTGGTTCGAACACTGGAGTTGTAAGCGTAATATCATTGAAAATTCAAGCTCTAAACCTAATATCAGCTAGCACGCATTAAAAAAAACCACATCTAAGTAAACCAGCCAGCCTAGTACTGTGAACAGATTTGAAAGCGACAGCAAGGAAACAATTAAAAAACCTCGAACACTCAGGTCTAATCTACGCGAAAGAACTTGTCCTGTGTACCAACCAAGCCCCTTAGAGCCGACGCGCCGCCAAGCGGCGGCAAGGGAGATAATTTTCAAAAAAGTCGCTCATTGCACACACACCCCCCCCACCCCCACCCCCACCCCCCCCCCCCCAGCCAAAATAAAAAGGGGTGGGTGGGTGCAGAGAGAGAGATGCTGATAAATATAGGAATGCACTAGTAAAATTAAATGTAATTGCCCCCCCCCCCCCCCCCCCCCTATAAAGATTATTAAATTCGAGGTATGATCTTGTTGCAAAGACTTTTTCCTCATGTTGTTTTTGTGAATTGTGATTCTTTATTATTAACATCGAACTTATTTAGCACTGTACATTTTCGAGCATGTGCTTCCCAAGAGAGAGACAGTTGGTCCTATCTCCACCCCCCACCACATCAGTGGCAAAATGTATCGCCTGAAAATAGCACTTTACACGCTCAGATTGCACCAGATTGCACCATTTTGCTTCCTTTTTTACAAAAAATTCCGGGGGGGCATGCCCCCGGACCCCCCTAGCATGCTCGGCGCTTCGCGCCGTCGGTTCGGCGCTTCGCGCCTTCGCTGATAAGATACAAAAAAAAAAAAAAAAACTTTGCACCCCCCCCCTTTCAAAACCCAGATCCGCCCCTGCTCTTGCTCAAAAACACAATCCACAATCGCAGCTGCATGGGTCAAGATCGTTCAGATCGCACATCTCACACTGACTAGAGTACAATTACTATGATATCTTTATGTTTTAGATACGTGGAAGGGAAGGGAAGTTTATGAAGAAATGTTGTTTTGGGTTGTGTTTTGGCACGTTGTAGACGTTGAAGCAGCACAAACGCAGTCACACAGAGAGGTAGGTACATCGTAAATGTTCACCAAGTATATGTATATACTCATTCACGCACAGAGATCCTTTGTTTACACGCGGAGCGGGTCAGTGCGTACTGCGCACACGCCATTTCCAAGATGGCAGCGGAACCATCAAGTGGTATGTTCAAGTCCAACTGTTGTCCAAGTCAAATGTTCAGAATGATTTCCAACTCAACAGTCACAGAGATCATGAATACAGTAATGATCGATCGACTACAGGCATGAATGAGTCGCATCCAGGGGCAGTATGCAAGAAAAAAGAATAGAGTAATTTATTCCGGAATAGAGGTACTCAAGAATAAAGTGCCAGTGATTCGTATACAGGAAAACTGAATAGCTCTATGCTGGCTAGTTATTCGTAGAAATAAGGTCAGAATAGAGCTATTCAGTTTTCCTGCATACATGATTACAAAAACGTGCTCGGTTCCAAGAGCAGACTGAACAAAGACATGGCTACTGTCACTCACACTCTGCCACTCACACTCTGCCACTCTCACTCTGCCACTCACACTCTGCCACTCACACTCTGCCACTCACACTCTGCCACTCACACTCTGCCACTCACATTCTGCCACTCACACTCTGCCACTCACACTCTGCCACTCACACTCTGCCACTCACACTCTGCCACTCACACTCTGCCACTCACACTCTGCCACTCACACTCTGCCACTCACACTCTGCCACTCACACTCTGCCATGCAAGAATCAGAATACACAATAATATATGCACAGAGACAAAAGGTGTCACGTGGAAACTGACA
>JAWQFJ010001285.1:186466-196466 GCA_034096865.1 Theodoxus fluviatilis
TAATGAAATGATTGTATAGCATGCACTTCATTTCAGTGACTTCGAAGACTGGATATCATTACTGGATATCACAGCGGATTTGCTGAGTGGAACAGGGAATATAGGTTCCACAACCAGAACGGTTTATTGAAATAGCTGAAGCTACTTACCTTACTTGCCTTTGCCTGAATACGTTCTCATGGTCTTTAGAAGTCCTCAATGGTATCCGTATACAATTTTGTCCCTTCGTTGTGACGTCAAACCGGAATCTTGTTGGGCATTTACAGGTTCAGCGACGTCTAGATCTCGCTGGATTAGGGTAAATCTTCACATGGCCTGGTAGAAGTCTTTCATAATAACCTCACCATTGAAGACAATACGCCAGTGAAATGTCGCCCGTTCTGGAATATATGTAGGTACATTGAACGATATTTGTCTCAGACTAAGACTCTTTGAAGAAGCAGCAGCAAGAAATACCGAAGATACAAGGACGTCAGAAGTGTCCGTAGGAGTTGCATGCATTTCATGCCATTCGATGAGATTCTTGCACTCTCTGTGAGGACGCTCACGCATAGATCACAGATGCAAAAGGGCCACTCGGGATTCTCTCGCTGTTGAGGCCATCTAGTGCTCCCCACGTGAGCCCCCCCTCCCCAATCCCCCCCTCTACCCCCTTAGAAGCTACGTATCATGAACAGATAGAAATCTCGCAGAATGCAATTTATGCACACTGTGATTCATGAAACGTCCTTCAGTGCTAACCACAAAAAGCGCGTTTACTTAAGAAACGGCTATGAAATCCACGGCGAAGCCATAACATGAAACGTAAAGGAGCGGTTTGCCTAAGCATTAGGAGTGCATCTTTGAAATCGGCTTGGAGGCAAAAATGTTTGAACAAAAACCTGCAATGTTTTCTTTCATGAATCACTGACACTTCGCATTGAAATTCGAACAAGCTTCACTTCTCTGAATCGAGGGGTTATCAGCCTCGTATCCTCCGCACGCTGGATGGATTGATTTACAAGGATAGCAAACAAGTTGTGGATGAGCTATCTGAGTATTCAACAACTCACTGTCTCTCGGCCGATTTTGTGTTTGTTCTCGTCTGCTTGTGAGAACGGCACTGGAGTGCTAAGTCAGCACATCTTCAGGGTTTCGAGGCCAGACAGAAAGCCTCACTGGGTAAGAGTGAACTGCATCGAGACGGAAAACGAATCGCTGTACGCTGATAAGAACGACAGTCTGCATTCCCATTTTATCTCATGTGCTTGCAGGACTTGAGGAGCTTGTTTGCCTGGAAAAAAAGTCGACCCACTTCAACAAGCCTCGAATCAGTTTAGTCTAGAAAGGGGCACTGCTGAAATAACGGTCACTTTGCCGTTGCTTTGTTTCGGAAAGATAGTCCTTTAGGGAATAGTGATAGACTGTATTTATGGCCTTTGTAAAACCACTTGTTTGACTACTATCAAAAGCCTTCCCATTAGCAGAATGATCTGTGTGTCACTGTTGTATCAAAGTCTATGTAGGGAACCAGCACCACAATGTCAATCATTTGCAATGGAACTGTTCCGAAACCATTTCAGGTGGATGCAGATTAAGATATAACAAGAAGGGCAAAGCCCATACGACTCACATGCTTGACCTTGACCTTTATATGACCTTGACCTTCAGGTGACCTTCAAGGTCAAGGTCAAACAACTAAACCTACCAATGACATCATACACTAAGAAATGCTTTACACATTTTTCCTACCAAAATACATGTGACCTTGACCCAAGGTCAAGGTCATCCATGGTCATGCTACACAAAGCTGTTAATTCAAGACATAGGAAGCACAATGGTGTTTATTGGCACTTTCTACCATGAGATATGGTCACTTTTAGTGGTTCACTACCCCATTTTGGTCACATTTCATTAGGGTCAAAGTGACCTTGACCTTGATGATATGTGACCCAATGTGTCTCATGATGAAAGTATAACATGTGCCCCACATAATTATTAAGTTTGAAACAGTTATCTTTCATAGTTCAGGGTCAAGGCCACTTCAAAATATGTATACAATCCAACTTTGAAGAGCTCCTGTGACCTTGACCTTGAAGCAAGGTCACCCAAACTGGTATCAAAAGATAGGGATTACTTTGCCCTATATACCATATATAGGTCAGGTATCCAATCTCAAAAACTTCAGAGAAATTTGAGAAAATGTGAAAAATGATTGTTTTTTAGACAACATTTATGGCCCCTGCGACCTTGACCTTGAAGCAAGGACAAGTCACTATGTATGTTTTTTGAGGCCTTGTCATCATACACCATCATGCCAAATTGGGTGTTGATAGACTTAATAGTCTCCGAGAAAAATCCAACGTTAAAGTTTTTCACGGACGCCCGGACGCCCGGACACCCGGACGCCCGGACGCCCGGACGGACGACACGGGTGAGTACATAGACTCACTTTTGCTTCGCATGTGAGTCAAAAATAGCTTCACGTCTCGGGGGTCTCTAACTCGTTAAAAGATACAAGCTGATTGCTAGTGTCGGTTATGGCATTTTGCATATCAGTAAGCAAAAGGATTGTACATTAAATAGTTTTCCTTCTTTTCAGTCTTCCTTTGATTTTCTCATGCACCAGAACATCAGTCACCATTATCCTCGCAGTTTGCAGATTATGTTATCTAGTCAGGTTGCACCTTTTTATTTAAAGGAGGAGCAACTTTGAAACTTTAACAAAATCTTATATATTATCGATTGCAGAAGTCGTTGGAAATGAACACTCATGTGCAGCACTCCTACCAGATGGTGCACTGTGTACTCCATTGTAACCACGATTTTCTACTCTCGCCATCAACCGGGTTTAAAAAAATATAACGACGTGTTGTGCGACTTCTTCCATTTGAACTCTCTGCAGGAGGCAGAAATCCCTAGTACAAACCCGCCTTGACCAGCAAACACGGCTTAACAGGAACATGGCAACTGTCCTTGTTCAGTACGGTTGGAATAGCCTCTGCTGCAACATGTATTTCCCTTCGAGCTCGGGGGCCTTTTTGAAAGGCAATCCGCTTGAATTCTTTGGGGATAGCCTATAAAAGTACACACCACTGCATGGGCTTGTGTGTTCTTTGCTCTCAATAGAGGCTAAAGACAGATAACCACATATAAAAATTTATGTAAAACAGCAATTTTATTCATCAAATTTAAATAATCTAATTTCCTTAGACAAAAAACTAAAGATAAGGCTGAAATGCATCTAAATGACCAAACTTAAAACGAAGCGCAGCGATAAAATATTTTCAATGCACAGGACCGTTAAAAATTTACAATGTACATGGATAAAACTGGGTATTCACAGCATCCGCAAATCCCTTTAGTACACCATGGGAATAAAACAGAATGCACTGCACCCTGAGATGACACAGGGGAAAGCAGAGGGCGACTGCACCAAGTCCCAAGATTATAGCTGTATCTAGATGCAAGAGCGACAGCTTAAGCGTTGACATCAGGGAGCTAGGAGGAGGGCTGTAGTCAGAGTGGTTTGACACCCTCCTTGGGCCATTTGCATCTTTCGTACACCCATGGTGAGGACCTCTGTAAAGAGTTCTTGACTGATGCTGGACTTTCTTTCGATAGTGACTGGCCCTTTCTTTGAGGTAGCCGGTTGTGGTGGCTATGTAAATAAGAAGACATGGCGGAAGTCACACGAACTCCATGCTGTGGACAGACCTAGAGAATAGCTAAGGCTCAGATCATGCTGCTGGGGATACTGTGGAAAGCCAGCTGAGTGGTAGAGAGAAACGTGTCCTGCATACAGTTGTCAGGCTTTGTCAGAGTGGTCATCGGACATCGTGGACACCTGAGCAGAATAATATTGCACTGCTGATGGATGCTGTTAACAGCAAGACGTCGTCTGCATTATGCCAAGATCTTCCTACTGGGTGAGCAAGGAGAGCGTCTTTGGAGTTCTCTAGGAAACAGTTCACACACACCACAACAAAGTATGCAGGATTCACAATAAACTATCTCTGAGCCCTGAAACATCGCGTGATCTTCCTCGGCTTTCGAGCCACACAGCTTAGAAGTAGAGCTATTGTCATGACATTTGTTTCTCAACAATAATCAACGTACTAACCGTGCAAAAGGTGCTGTTTACATCAACCCGGAACAAGTTCTTTGCAATAGAATTTCTTATCCGTTGCTCTGAATCGAAATGGTTAAAAGAAAAGTCTTTCCTGCACGATGGTTCTTTTCGTCAAATCCGAAAGTGTGATTTTGACAGAATCATGTAATCTTTTTGTACAGGAACCGAGGCAGGAGTGGCCGAAATCATTCAAAGACATGTCGTTCACCATTAACAGCCACAAGATGAATACTACACGAACAAAAGAAAGAAAACGATTGCTGATCAAGGACATAAATGGCATTGAATGTGAACATATACAGTTTATGCAGAACTACAAAGGAGGCATAATATGCTAAAATACAAACACTACATGTATGTGTAGTTATGGACGTTACAAGGGGGGCAAGAGCTAAATGTCTCCGCTTGCGCAGTGTTGTTACCATTTACACAGGTCTTAGTAAAGCTTGCTACAGGCCGTCTACTCCAAGAGGAACATGCAGTTCAAAATAGTACTAAAATATGTACAAATTCAAAAGGCTTCCAAAAATCAGTATGGTCTGATATAATCCGTCTCCACTTCGGATTCTATCGTACAATGTGAGCCGTTCAGTACGAACGCTGTGATTTGATTTTCTCCTTTGATACTTGCACAGTAATCCCAACCCAGATCTGAACATGATCAGATATTTTGGACTTCATTTTTAAATGTTTAACGCAAAATTTATAGACATGGACATGAAATGCGTGATTACTTCCTAAATGCATGAATCGTATGAGAACTGCCAAACTCATAGAAAACGCTGCAGCCACAGGGACGTATCATTTCCCATGAGAGCATTCTCCACAGCGTCAAAATGCCCAAGAATACTGGCCAGGAAGAGAGATTTTTTGAGCACCTACATTTTGTTCCTAGTCAGTTTGTATACCATTATCATCGAACGTCTTTAAAGGTCAATACTAAACTGAGCATTAAAAGAACTCTGTTTCTCTACATGAAAGGCATGATATGAAATAGGTGATAGTCATACTTCGAAAACCACATCAACAGAAAGAGAGGATGCAACATGTCAGTAACATCTGGCTCCTCTTCGTATAAGTACAATGTACGGAGCTGCAGAAGAACAAACATGCTGACGCCGGCATTCCAAAGATCCCATCCCATTCTTCCATGCTAGTGGATTTTCACCAAAGATGATTATTAAAAAGTATAGGCACTGATGAAATGAGTTGGACAGTTAAACATTTACACATGAAATGACACTGACATGAAGAGTGATGCGTCTGGAGCAGTGAGGATATGGACAGGGGGATGGGGAGTTGGGACAGACGGAAAGGCGGGAGTGTCTACGCGCCAGCGGGCTTCGTCCAGGAGACTCGACAAGAAGCTGGTTCCTACAGGCAGCATACCAGAGTCCACACTCAGTCACTTGCAGGCAAGCGACGCCGTCACAGGTAGCAATGTTCAGGCACGGCCCAACATCGAGTTTGCGTTGCCAAGCTGACTGGCGGTGGCTGCTTCTAAGGTAGGCCTACTCATACAGCCTTTTAAACCCCCAGGCAAATACAGCAGCCACACTCCAGAGCCTTCCATCGTCCCATTGTCCATCGCCAGTGCCCTCGACGGCCCAGCCCAGAAAGATGCAAGATGAAGGCATCGTCTTTGAGATAAAAACAAAACAAAAACAAAAACAACAACACCGCCGTTCAAACAAACATCTACTGACGACGCTTTCGACAAACAAACAAAAAACAAACAAATGTCCCCCTAATCCGCGCACAGAAGTCGAACAGCGCGGGTCAATAGAAACCTCCTATCATCAAATAGTGCAGGGAGGGAGGGAGGCCGAAGTAAGTGGACTGGAGGTGAGCTGCTCAGACGAAGATGAGGTTGATGTCGCCCTCTTTGTCGCAGACTTCCGACTCGTGCTTCTGGACCAGCATCCACTTGCCGTGGCACCCGTGGATGCCCACGGCGTTCCAGCGGGTCACCTGCTGCCAGACGCCGTGACCTTTGCACCGCGTGCCCAGTTCGCGGTCCATGGCAGTGGGCTGGCACTCCACGCACACCACGGCGTTCTCCTTCAGCCCTGCGGCCCAGGCGTCTCCGTTGGTGTCAGGCTGCTGGCAGGCCTCGCGGGTCTCTGTCACCACGAACTTGGCCCGGTACCTGCAGGTAGACAACACAGGACAACGTCAGTGGGCTTTTAGGGAAGGTCTGCAATACACGACGAGGAAAGGACTACTCGTCATTAAAAAAAAAAAAAACTTTTTGAGTGCATATTTTGCAGAGGCGTTTAATTGTTCACAAAGCCGCGTGCTGGAACGTTGAAGAAGTAGTCAGATCAAAAGACATAGTAAAGCAACGGAACACACAGACAGCATGCGATGTAAGATTTATCTGTGTTTTAATTCCAGCTGACTTAGAAACACACTGAATTATAGAACGAATGAACAAACAAAGAAATGAATGAGTGAATGAATGAGTGAATGAATGAATAAATGAATGAATGGGATAAAATTACGGCCAATCAGCCTGTGTAGGCTATGAAAGGTTAAGGCAATTACTCACGATAAAAAATCACAAGAACTGGTTACAGTCAGAACAAGTCAAGTGACGGTGTCCCCAAATTTTCGCCTCCTACGAATCGCGTAGGACAATGCGGTCGGTCTATTATTACCCCCCACCCCACCCCCCACCCCCCCAACCCACATGGGGTTGGCAGGGAATAGAGCTCATCTTTACTTTGAATAATTAAGGCGAAGTCCGGACAAATACCCTTCACTGCTGTACAGCCGTGCGGGTATACTCAACACATTTACGCACTGCAAATTGAAACATTCACCGTGGCTTCCCTGTGAGGTTCGCCCCTGCTGGTGTTATAACAAGAAACTCTACCCCTGTTCTAATGCCAACTCCTGTGAATGCGTGTCACGCCCGACATTACAGGAACTCTTGGGCGCTCACCACAGCTCAACTGCTCGACGTCTTCAGCTACACTGGAAAAATAACGCAGGCGTAGGGAAAATCTTACGACCTCTTACTCCCCTAGAGGTCAGCGGTCAATAAACTCTCGAGATCATTCTTGAATTATTTCTCATATTTCTCGGCTGGGAGTTTCGTGATGTACATGCTGAAGTACAGGGCAATGTACTTGAAAGCGTCTCACGGGCTCCGATAGAGCGCAACGTCTGAGAAGGCATTATTCGTTGCCTTGGTAACCAAACCCAACGTGTCTGTGCGTGCGTGGGAAAAACAAAGCATGCGAAGTCCCTGGGAACTCGAGATTGAAAGCGAGTCATCAACGTTATCGTGATGGAATCGTCGACGCAAAAGTCCGTTTGTGAGAAGGCAGGGAATAAACTCATATTTACTGCTGATGATTTCAAGATAATAAAGAAAACTCCTTCAGTGCTCTCAATGAAGATGCTGTCACGGCAAGCTATCTCTGTCCACAAATGCCGTTTCTGAACGGAACCTTCATTCAATTAATTCATTTATCAAAAAGTGTGACTGACCGTCCCAAAGTAAGACCAAACTTAGACTCTAAGCTCGTGTATCTAAGCGCATCAACTCCAATATCAAACCGACTTCAGTAAAAGATTCTTTACTTGTCATAATGTTCTGGAAATCTTGTATCTCCGCATATTTCTGCGCTCTCGAGTCATGACCAGTGAGATTTGCCAGCACGACTGAGCTGAGTTACAAGTACAAGCTTATTGTACTCTCTACGCGTCAAAACCCACTGAAATCGGTCATGTAGTGCACCATCACACCCCTACGTATCTTGCCAGTAGCTTCTCACTGGAACTTCTTGCCTTCCTAGGGAAACATGTCAGTTATTTCCGTCAACATTAGCATCGTTGTACACAAAGTAACTTGGGGCGCTCAGTATCACGAGTTGAATGAGGTCAAGCTATTTCTTGGATTGATCCAGTTAAGTCAGGGCTCTTGCTAGAGAGAACGCATCACTGATACTCTGTTGCCAGAGATAATTCTAGACCAAGACTTGGAGTCATCACCTACTAAATCATTTCCCACTGCCACTTAGGTCAAGCAAGAGCAAACAGGCGGCCTCTCCCCCATATCAACTACGTCGAAAGCAAGGTAGCAAACGTGCATTTAGACACTACAATTATGTCATGTGAAAAAACGAAATCAATAAGAAACGGTGTAAACTTCCGCACTCTAAGCCTTTAGAACTCAAAGCAACAGCAGAAGCATCAGAGGCAATAGCAAAAATATACGAAGTAGAACATGAAAATGAGGCAACAGAAGAGCGGATGAGGAAATAATCTTTGGAACAGAGAGAGAGAGAGAGAGAGAGAGAGAGAGAGAGAGAGAGAGAGAGAGGGGGGGGGGCAGGGGGAGGGAGAGAGAGGGGGCAGGAGGGGGGGGGGGGGAGAGAGAGAGAGAGAGAGAGAGAGAGAGAGAGAGAGAGAGAGAGAGAGAGAGAGAGAGAGAGAGAGAGAGAGAGAGAGTACATTATTAATACTGCAGTGAGAAACAAATGGATGAAATTCACTAGAGACAACTTCATTGGAAGAACACACCCCTCACGTCGCCCCGGGCAGAGGGAGGGAGCAGATTTCTTCCAAGGCTGCCTCGCCTTGCACGTGCGTCTCCAGCAGTGCACAGTGCACCTCCCTCCCTCCCTCCCTCCCTCTCCCCTCTCCTCTCGCACTGCTCCAGCCACCCCTGCAAGCTGAGCGGGGAGGGACAGGAAGTGTCGAGAAAAGGACTGAAAAGGAGGGGGGTGGGAACGGAGGGGGAGAGGGAGAAGGTGGCATCAAGGTCGGCACTGTGTGACATAAGCAAATGGAAACCACCTTCAGAAGCAATCCTATGCAAGAGCAGGAGCAGCAGGGGTTCCCGTCGAAGAAACGCTGGTGTTGGAGGTAAATAATGTTGAAGTATATCTCTTTGTAACAGCACAATTATTGCTGATGACCAATAAATTGAAGTTTGAAGTGGAGTAAAGAAGTGAGGTGGGGGACAGGGGGAGGGGAGGGAAAGGAGGAGGAGGTTTTGCAAAGAAAAAAATCGATGTTAAGGGCAAAACTAAATCCATTCCAAGGCAGATCTAGAAGCCTGACGTGAGTTACGATGTCTGACGTAAATCACGAAGCAAAGAAGAGCCTTTTCTTGTTCCAGAAAACAGTTACAACATCAGTGTCAGCTACTTCTGCGCGAGGCTTTATCTTTGAAATGTATATTCCATTTTGCCGAGTTACAGCAAACAATCCCGCCCTTATCTAGTCTTTGAAGACTGCATCACTTACACCTTACCGAGTCAACATTCTCGGCCTCCCAGCGAAAAGCTAGGTGATAGAGCACCGCCGTTTGGTTCATCCTGACAGGTTAATAGCCGCAGCGGCAAGCATCGTCACTGCATCTTTCTTGTTTGAATGTACACGCAGCGTCCATGCAGAATGTATCAGTAATCGTGTCCCGCTCTACAGCAAGTCAAACAGAGCTATAACGCACCGAAAGACTACAACAAGTGTTCCGTGTCAAGGAGTGTATATCATAATTTCCCCATCGGCTCCCACGCAATTTATGGGAAAACGCAAACTTACAAGTGCCTGCACTGACGTGCATTGCACACACACATGCATGCATGACAAAAGAATGGTGCTATGATTCATCCAGACATGTTTCCTAGGCGGGATTACTACATAGTAAGCCAGCTCCTTTGTTGCCGCTCACGTGGAAGCGTGCAACGCATTCAAGCAAAGTCAGACCTCGTCACGTCTATGAAAGGAAGAACTCTTGGAGAAGAAAGTGATTCGTCAACGAGCGGGCCTTGGCACTGCACATAGAAGAAGATGCCTTCTCCCTGCAGACTTCGATAACGAGTTCTGCGGTGCAGGGATTGCAGGAATGACAGAGTGGAGATGTGTAGGTGA
>JAWQFJ010001285.1:198966-208966 GCA_034096865.1 Theodoxus fluviatilis
TTTGAAGACCTTCTTGTAACCTGCTCGCTTTCTTTAAAGGTATCTTAGATTAAAGCAAAGAGCAGTTTTCCTCCTCTTTCCGTGTTATACAAAAAACTGCGAAAACACACGGTAATCTAAGGCAAAGGAGAAAACTGTATAAAAATTAAGATAACGAAGCAGAATGCGAAAAGCAGTCGTATTGGAATACCCAATGACTGCACCTTTTCGTGCTCTTCCTCCAAGTCCTCGCCCACGCACTCAAGAAAATACGAAAGCTCACAGACTTCTAAGCTGAATAATGACAAGACAAACCGCCAGCAGGGAGTGCGAGGGAAAAAGAAGGCAGACGTTAAGAAGGTGAGGCTGAGAGATGTAGGAAAGGCAAGGCAAGCAGATCACAAACCTCGGACAGGTTTGACAAGCAGATAAGCAGTAGCTTTGTGGCCATCACTGAACAAAGCAACAGTCCAGCCAATTTTGCGGACTTATTCAAACCCCGAATTGCCACTTTGCCCTGCTAATGGCCCGTCCCTAGGGGCAGCATGAACACGCTAGGGGCAAACAAAGGCATGGAGACAAGGGCAGGGGGTAGAGGGGGAGGGTAGGGGACGGAGGAAAAAGGGGGGGGGAGGTAGGGAAGTAGTAGGTGAAAAAGGAGCAAGCTGGGAACACAGGGGGCAGGAAGCAGAGATCAAGGACGGAGAGGGGAAACGTAGAGGGCAGATGATGCGAACAGGGGAGGGAGAAGTGGAGAGAGGCAGTAAAGAGGGAGGTCGAGGTGGGAAAAGAAGCAGGGGGGATGGAGGGTGCACCTAGAGACAAACTTAGAAGCTGGGCGTAGGGGGGCAGACATTGTGGGAGTAGGAGTGAGAAAAGGGGGATCTTAGGAGTAGGTGGGAGAGAGAGAGGGACGCAGTGAGGAGTGTAAGGGACTATACAGGGCAGGCCGGAAACAGAAAAGAGGAGTTAATGGCAAGAAGCAAACGCTTGTCGCATTGAAGCAGAAGGAGTGATGGGAACGAAGAGGACGAGGGACCACAGAGACAGAAAGGAGGAGGTGGTTCAAGGGAAAGCATTGACAGAAGAGGAAGAAGACAACATCGGTACTCTAGAGGTGAGACTGCTTGGTCCCACCTATAGTTCTCGGAAGATGAAGATCTCTGCGGATGTGTGTGTGTGTGTGTGTGTGTGTGTGTGTGTGTGTGTGTGTGTGTGTGTGTGTGTGTGTGTGTGTGTGACAGAGAGAGAGAGAGACAGAGAGAGAGAGACAGAGAGAGAGAGAGAGAGTATTTGTGTGTTTGTATGTATGTCTGTTTGTGTGCATGTGTGCGTTTGTGAGTGTGCCTGTGTTGTGTATCTGTGTGCATATGTTTGTGTGGTATCTGTCAGTGCCTCTCTCTCTCTCTCTCTCTCTCTCTCTCTCTCTCTCTCTCTCTCTCTCTCCCTTTAAGTACACGACTTCGTTCCTCAGGGTGGACGCCCTTCATGTGTAAATAGACGCCAAACATGATGCACATGTTCTTGGTGCACCGCAACTCCGATAAAAAGGATACAGAAAAATCAAGTTAATCACTTTTCCTATGACAAGCTAATTTTTTTTGCGTCTGGCAGCATCTTATCTGCGAGGAACCTGAGCAGCGTACGTGACCGTAAAGAAAGCATCGCAGACGAAAGTGCCGAAGCCTGGAGATAGAGATTGTGCGTCAGAGGTAGAATAGCCAAGCCCATGACAGGCTTATCTTTAGAGATACCACCATCATCGGTGCACCTGCACTAACTAGTGTTGAAAGGGAGTTCAGCAATTAACCCCGCACTTATTTCATTCACACACACACACACACACACACACACACACACACACACACACACACACACAGACACACACACACACACACTCACATACACTCACATACATACAGACACACACATACACACACATACACATACATACACACACACACATACATACATACACATACACACACATACATACATCCACCCACACACACTGGTGACGCCTTACACAGGTCAGCTAAAGGAGAAATCAACAGGAGAGGGTGGCAGTGTGGTATGTATGGGAGGTGAGGGACACGGTGACCTATAAAAGGCGGCGCCGGCAGGAAATGGCGGGATTTGCTCCGGAAATGACCCCGTTGACCAGACACCCTTAGGCGTTGCTAGGGTACCCTTGATCGAAAGTGCATCCACCGTATGATGCTTTTTTCGCCATCCTTGTTCGCTACCTTATGACGGAGAGAGAGAGAGAGAGAGAGAGAGAGAGAGAGAGAGAGAGAGAGAGAGAGAGAGAGAGACAGAGAGACAGAGAGAGACAGAGAGAGAGGGAGAGAGGGGGGGGGATATTACAATAATGAAAAGGTGCAAAGTTTGGTGATCCGAAGCTTGAAGAGAAACCTCATGTAAACGAATGTTTTCTCAGTTATGCTAGAGTACGCGGCATTGCGATAACAAGGTCAACAGAAACAACCACCACAACCACGGTCCCACATGGCAGCATAATAGTCTGAGCTTTGGACCCATCTCATGTTACGTCTGCCGAGATAGTGTCATAGGGTAGATGGTGGTTTATCCTGAAACAGAGCGTGATCTACTTGCATGTGAATGACATGACGTTTTCACCCGAAATATGGGTTTTCATCGATTTCTTTCGCCTTATTAATACTTTTTAAATGATACTTTGATATGAAAATGTTTGTGTAATCAATCACACGCAACAAATACAACAATCGTTGGGTCCGAGATTTCACAAAACGCTCACCGTTACAGCCGGCTATTCACGGTTAAGATAACGAGAGTAAGCGGTGAAAAGTAATTTCTGCGGGGTATTGTCCAATCACAAAATTTGGCGGGTGACAACGTCATTTTATTCATATGCAAATAGGTCACGCTCTACGTATCGGATAAACCACCGTCTAGCCTATGACAAGAGCTTCTAATTTGTCCATACACGTGTCCTGAGGTCAACCACTTTTCCCACGAACTTTTGGGAGGGGGGCTGGTTGGGGGGAGGGGATTGGGGGAGGGGGGGGGGGGAGGCGGATAGAGAAACCACGTCAATAGCTGGTAGCATGGGCCAAGGATCAAACCCTGGTTGTATGAGCAGGCAGACCTGTTGGCTTTGCCCCTAATCCACTGTATCCAGGCGTGCTGGACTGCGGAAGAGTCGATCACTACCGCCTTCTACCCTTCAGCGACCATTGCGGTTCACGGGACGCAGCGGATCTCATGCACAATGACTTTCCAAGGGCACATAACAACCGGTGTCTCACGTCTTTCCACCACCCTTGTAAACTATTAGCAGTAAACTTAGAATTCATCAACAGAAGGATTCAAATCGCGCTAGTTCAAAAAAGACAAAAACATGAAAAGGTCTTTTGAATACGTCATGTCGGCCAGCGCAAAACGATTCAGACGCAAACTTCCTGTCAATTTTAGTCTCGTTTTACTCAGGTGACGAAATCTACGACAGACTCTTATATTAACAACCATTAAAGCAGAACTACTAGCCATTTGATGGTGCCGTTTCTATCAAATATAAAAATGCACACATCCACGACCTCTTCAACGATTCACGGTCTTCACTGGGGCAAAGGTGTTCTACCCTTTGGACATTTTCCCAGGCCAACACCGGTATCAACTTCACGCGGTCAATGACCAGGTGGTGGGGAGACACTGATACAGGTGGTTGAACCGGTGTAAGTCACGTTGCATACCCCCCCCCCCCCCCCCCCCAGCGGGGCAGGAGTGCGGAGGGCAGCCAAAGGACCCGCAGCTGCCCTGAAGTCAAGCAGAAAACCGCACTGAGAGAGGGCGGCGTGGACCATGAGTCGATGGTCGTCCTCGCGTCAAGGAGATCCATTGTGGAGCTTCATTACCCTCTTGTGGAAGTATCCAGAGATCCCTCTTCGTTCAGTCCAATATCTAGTTTAACATACAGAGCCGAAGCCCTGCGTGGGACAGACAGGAAAAATGTAGGACCACAGGCGGGGACTGAACCCGCGACCTTTCGGTTAGCACCCGAAATGCTCTACCAGCTGAGCTACCATGGTCCGTGTTGTCTTCACATATCTTCTTGTCTGTACATATATTCGTTCGGCAGTGGCGCCTGTATGAATTTGCTCCTGACTTTTCACTAAAAAGCCGCCATTCGGAATTATTTTTCCTCACATGATTTGCTTAACCGTCCAAAGTAAAAACATTGTAGCTCCTCTAGCATCTATTTCTTTTTTTTTTAAGGCCATCAGCGGAACCTTTGAAAATGGATTAATATTTGTTTTGGACGTGTAAAGCGCCACAGATCAATATTTGAATTCACTATGACAAATAAAATCATAGGAATTCGAGCTAAAGTGCACGTCACTAGCACGAATTTAATGGTAAAGATACTTACGTCGTCTGCTTGAAGATCTCGTTGAAGTTCTTCTCATACAGGTTCTTGAGAATGCCCTTCCAAGGGTTGTATTCCTTGGCATCCCTGTGCCAGCCGTACTTCAGAGGCAGAACCTCGCCCCTCTCTGCAAGAAAACAAATAGTGCAATGGGTACTACATCCACATTATTCTACTGCTGATATTCTTTTCATGCCTCTGGCAGTCTTTATGTAAAAACATATGCAGAAAATCGTCAAAAACTTATGTTTTTCCAGCTGCATTGAATGCATTGTTTTCCTTGAGGACACTTTAGGTACATGTATACATATTTTTTCAACCTTTAACTGCTGGGAGAACTGAAAGTCAGTAGATATTTTTTTACAATATCTACAAATAAATGTTGTCTTGAAATATAACATTCAGCGCTGCAAGAAGTCCATCCAAAACAGTATGTACTGCAATCTGAAAGTCCTACAGAATAACAATGTGAATAAAACATTACACGTTGTTTGTAAAATCTGCCTTCAAGGGCACAAGCCTCTGCGTGACAAGCATACCTATGCACACACGTCGCCCCACTACCCGCTGTATGCTGAAAAGATTCCTCTCACATTCCATTCCACACACACACACACACACACACACACACACACACACACACACACACACACACACACACACACACAATCACATACACACACTCACACACAATCACATACACACACTCACACAAACACACACACACCGCTGGAATGCGGAGGAAAATAACATGCAGCTGAAGCTGAGATCACTTCCAGTTTTGCCTTCCTCACGAGCAGGGGGGGGGGGGGGGGGGGGGGAGGAGGAAAAGGGGGGTCGGGGAGAGAGTCGGGCTGAGATGCTGGTAATAGGAAAAGGAGGCCAAAGAGGAAGAGAAGTAGTGGACGTTGAAGAAGGAGGAGGATAATGGGTACCACATTGCCCTCTTTGCTCAGCAATAGCCATTTCTTCACTCGATCTTGCCAGTGCGGCCAGGAGGGAGAGAACTAGTTGAGGAACCCGAGTGCGAGGAGAAGAACCACACCCCCATCACTCTGCTTCGCAAACTCTCTGCTACTTCCAGGCTAAGAAGACGACATCAGGGAAAGGTTGGAGTAACATGGAGAAGATCTCAAGGCAACCGTCTGGGGCCGGGAAACCAAACACACGAGGAAGTCTGTAGGAGCCGAGTTGGGTTAGATAAGAAGAAACAATAAATCAAATTTCTCGAAATTTTCGGCGTTTTTCTGGACTATTGAATTGCCTCCAGTCATTAAAGATAGGGCCAACAGAAGCATTAAACTTTTCATAAGGGCGTGTAGAAAACCAGTCCAAAAGTTCAGAACTGTGAAATAGATTTGAAGACGTATGCACTTACAAATTTAAAGAGAGCAAAACGTGGACAAAAACTGAACGGAAGCTGAAGAAGGATGGAGGAAGAAGACTAGACTTCCTCAAAGTTCAAAGTTCAACTACTTTGCGCCCCTTCATTGAGACTGTGAATCGAGAGCAAGATAACCTCTACGTGTAGAAGAGAGGGCAAGAATGGGCACACAGTGTCACACCGGCACAACGGTTCAACAATCTTGTGGGGCCTCTGCAGATAAGCGGAATGCTTTCAGGACGAGGGGAAGGGGCCAGGCAAGATACTGAGGAGCTGAATAATAGACAGTTGCTTCCTGAGTGCCAACAGGCCAGCATGCCACAGCCTTCCAGTTTCTCCACCTGAACTTAAGAGCTCAGGCCCCACTCTAGCATGCCACAGATAGACGTAAACAACCGAAGTCGAAATATTCAGGGGAAAAGGTTTGTGCTGACCTCTCGACCACTGCGCCTTAATAAGGAGGATGAGAAAGAACATCAACTAAGAAAAAAAGAAAACTTTACTCAACTGAAAATAGTACGTAGGTACGTACGGACACACACGCAGGCACACATACTCTCTCTCTCTCTCTCTCTCTCTCTCTCTCTCTCTCTCTCTCTCTCTCTCTCTCTCTCTCTCTCGCAGGCACACACACACACACACACACACACACACACACACACACAAATACACATGAACACACACACACAGACACACACGCACAAAGACTCAAAGACACAGACAGGATAGGCGCAAGGCAGACGGGCGGGCAGGCCACCTGGTGTGAAGGTCATTCTACATAGGGCGAACGGGGCAAGGAGGGAGGGCACTGTCTGCAGACAGGTAGTGCAAGTGTAGCATGGTCTTGCATGTCTCCATCTCCAGCCCAGAACATAATGCCTTCATCATCATGGTAGAGAAGTGCAACCCCCTTGAGCCGCACTGCGTCCAACGGCCTTGGTACTCATTCCTATATTTGATTCTCATTTCCTATCCTTTTACACTTTTAATAAAGTCTCCTCCTTTTTAATTCAACTTGTCGGTATTGCCTTTCTCTCAAAAAACGAGACCGCCTTTTAAAATAATGACTTAACATCGCATTTGGACGCCCTCTCTTAGGTGTAGTTTTAGTCGCATCTTTGATGTATTCGGTGTTTCTATTCCTAGGATTGACCTCGGGTAGCAACTGAAGACTGCAAGATCATTAAGAACCATTTCTTAATGAGACGGTGTGAAGGACACGATAAGTCTACTCCAATCTCGTCTCAACAATGTCAAATTCTTCGCAAATTTTTAAAAATCGTACACGCTCAATCATTATTTGTAGAGAAAACTACCCAAATCACAAAAACGCTCCACTTGTCTTTGTAGTACATCTTGGCGTATTGATTTTGTGGGTAAATATTACGGCAATTTAGCAGGTGCCGGCCGACATCAACGTGGAACCGCATGGGCAACTTCGTCTCGGTTGCGTTGTTTCCAAAAGCCATAAATGCCCATGACATCGATTTTGTCACGTCTTTGCATAAGGTCATGAGTAATTATCTTTCGGCATCCTTGGGAAGCTCTACTAATGTGAGGAAGTTGTTATTGATTGAAGGAAGATAACCCATTCCACGAATGAATGTTATTGTGGAAAGCCGATATGGAACACGAATATAGGAATGACGTTTGGTGGTCATGAGTCAGGGCAAACTAGGCATCAGACATTGTTTCACGGTGCACCGCCAGTCCGCCACATTCACCTTTCATATGCACGACCAGCACCATCACTTTTAGAGCCGGAATCAATAATAATTGATAACTTTTGGCACAAGTATTCTGAGCAGTTATTACACTGCTCGATCAAGGCTACAGATTAGCTCATGTTGGTGGGTTGGGGTTTGGAAACCATGTACAGGTGTATACACGAGCCAAGAACCAATACAGCTATGAATTTTTTTAAGCATGTCTTTCTCTCGGTCGAACTGTGTTTATCAGTAGGATTTGGGACACTATATTCTTCATAATTATTCAGCAGCCAGGTTCGCATTTTAATTTACCAAGACTAGCGATCATGTTCCCAGTCTTCTCTTTCCTTTGATAATACATCAGCTCACGACTACATCTGGGTGGTCCGTGGATTGCATGCATAAACGTATGATCAATATTCATAAGCCAGCCTCGTCATCTGATTCGTCAGTGTTGGGCATCGAGTATGTTAGTGGGTAGAGGATAGGGAACAGGTCCATTTCTCTTACCTGGCAGCTCTACCTTGTGGTACTCCACGCTCTGTTCCAGGTAGTCATCAATATTCATACGTCATTAGCTGATTCATCAGTGGCGGGCACCATGTATGTTAGTGGGCAAAGGATGGGGGCACAGGTCGATTTCTCTTACCTGGCAGCTCAACCTTGTGGTACTCCACCCTCTGTTCCAGGTAGTCATCAATATTCATAAGCCAAGTTCATCAGCTGATTCGTCAGTGCCGGGCACCATGTATGTTAGTGGGCAGAGGATGGGGGCACAGGTCGATTTATCTTACCTGGCAGCTCTACCCTGTGGTACTCCACACTCTGTTCCAGGGAGTCATTAATATTCATAAGCCAGACTCAAACATTTTTTTCGTCAGTGTTGGGCATCATGTATGCTAGTGAGCGGAGCTAAGGGCATAGGTCCATTTCACTTACCTTGCAGCTCCTCCCTGTGGTACTCCACGCTCTGCTGCAGGCAGTCGTCCGAGGTGCCCTCTCCGGTGCAAGCTCGTCGCTCCTTCAGCACCGGGCAAGACTTGCCTCCGTTCTCAGGGAAGATGGCCACCTTGCGGAGGCGTTTCCTGGCGCCCAGGCCACATTGGTTGTCGCAGCCCTGCCACTCGGACCAGCCAGAAACCTCGCAGTCCTGGCCTGCAAAACGAGAAGAGTCGAGGGTTTATGAATCACATGAATACAATGCAGGGTAGGAGCTCTGGAGAGGTCATGCAAAACTTCAGGGTGCTCGTAACCACACCCGTGTCCTGTCAGTTGATGTGTGAATGGAGTAGTAGGAAAATGGCAAGAACATAAGTCTGCGTGGACACCTTGAGATGAATGGCATCAAGGTGGAGACGTAAAGGAAAACAGTGAGAGAACAGTGGAATAGTGGTTTGGGGGGAATGGAATCGACGGAGTGAAGGAGGAGGAAGGGAAACATAAAATCATGTCGACTATTGTAACAATCCTTCTCTAAACACGTTGATTCTTTGCCACTCAGCGAGCCTTCTGGTGAACACACACACACACACACACCAGTCGCGTGAAAACACAAATGCGCGCGCACACACACACACACACACACACACACACAAGTTATCTTAATCTTACAATCTCATAGATCTCTCAACCATCCCACTCACAATTCCGCACATCAAGTACCAGCCTTTAGCCTAGCGCTAGACAGGCTATGAAGATAGCACTCCAGAACGGAGGAGACAGAGGCCAGGCAAGGTATTTAAGAAGGCGCCTACTAGGGGGCCTTCTATCAACATTTGTGATGGGAGAACGGAGAGCGCACTGAGGAGGGAGGGAGAGGGGGGCCGCTGAGAGGGTCGTGGAGTTTGGAGGAGGGGGTAAAGAGGAACTTGTCGAAAAGGGGCGACATTCCTGACCGGAAGAGGGTCTTGGCCAAGTCAGCGATTTGAGGGGACAGCGACCCAGGGAGGAAGGGACTTGGGCAGGGGAGGACAAACACCACAGCTTTCCCACTCCCTTCACTGACCCCCAAACCCTCCCCTGCGACTGGGACGGCCACAAGAATGTGCCCCACCCCCACTTGTTGTGTGGGCAGGGCAAGAGCCAACCCAGGAACATGACCCCCCAGAGTGTAGTCCTTAGAACAGCACAGCAGATAGCATGACCTGTTTCCTATTGTAGGTCTCTGTGGCTTATGTTTAGAACTGTGTCTGTCTGCTTGCCAACGGATTTTAAGAGATAGAAGAGCAGAAAAGGGAACAGAAGCGAAAAGAAGAACTGGAGAAGAAGCAAGGGGGGTGAGCAAAGAAGCAGAACAGTGTTCAGAAAACGAAACAAGAGGATGAGCAAAGAAACAGAACAGTGTTCAGAAAAAGAAACAAGAGGATGAGCTAAGAAGCAGAACAGTGTTCAGAAAAAGAAACAGGAGGATGAGCTAAGAAGCAGAACAGTGTTCAGAAAAAGAAACAGGAGGATAAGCAACGGAGCAGAACAGTGTTCAAAAAAAGAAACAGACGGGTGTTCAGAGAAAGAAGCAGGAGG
>JAWQFJ010001285.1:213966-245533 GCA_034096865.1 Theodoxus fluviatilis
ACATACAAACACAGCTCTTTAGATCGATGTTGTACCACAGGAACAAACAAACACAGCTCTTTAGATCGATGTTGTACCACAGGGACAAACAAACACAGCTCTTTAGATCGATGTTGTACCACAAGGAAAAACAAACACAGCTCTTTAGATCGATGTTGTATCACAGGGACATACAAACACAGCTCTTTAGATCGATGTTGTACCACAGGAACAAACAAACACAGCTCTTTAGATCGATGTTGTACCACAGGGACAAACAAACACAGCTCTTTAGATCGATGTTGTACCACAGGGACAAACAAACACAGCTCTTTAGATCGATGTTGTACCACAGGGACAAACAAACACAGCTCTTTAGATCGATGTTGTACCACAGGGACAAACAAACACATCTCTTTAGATCGATGTTGTACCACAGGGACAAACAAACACAGCTCTTTAGATCGATGTTGTACCGCAGGGACAAACAAACACATCTCTTTAGATAGTTGTTGTACCACAGGGACAAACAAACACAGCTCTTTAGATCGATGTTGTACCACAGGGACAAACAAACACATCTCTTTAGATCGATGTTGTACCACAGGGACAAACAAACACATCTCTTTAGATTGATGTTGTACCACAGGGACAAACACAGCTCTTTAGATAGATGTTGTACCACAGGGACAAACAACACAGCTCTTTAGATAGTTGTACCACAGGGACAAACAAACACAGCTCTTTAGATAGTTGTACCACAGGGACAAACAAACACAGCTCTTTAGATAGTTGTTGTACCACAGGGACAAACAAACACAGCTCTTTAGATAGTTGTTGTACCACAGGGACAAACAAACACAGCTCTTTAAATAGTTGCGAAGCAGTGCTCTTTTTCTGGTGCCAGACTTAGTAGTCTTTTTTACGCATCAGGTCAATTAGGTCTACGATATGCTACACCTAAATCTCGTTAGCTATCAAAGCATAGAGGGCACGGAACTCCAGGTGCGATGTCGGTGGAGGTAAGTCTCCAGGCATCTCCTTCATACAAATTGTCACGAGCAACGCGGCAGAGGCAACTGGAAGACCTGTGACCAGGAATACGAGGGAAGCACGACCTCCGCTGCTATCGCACCAGAATCTACAGGGGGAGTCAATCAGTAGGCGAGAAGTCATGGTTGACAGCGGAAGGCCATTAGATCTAGGTAACCTGAATCGCCCCTCCTCCAGCACACAGCAATGGCTTTCTCGATCAATCCAGGCTTAATTCAAAGACAATATTTGGATCCCCTGGACAGACACTGCCCCGCCGTGGTTACACGAGGAGGGCTGTGGGCTACTTGGACGAGAACGGCCCTTGAATAATGGCTTTGGAGCAGAAAAAGGTTGAGAGGCGGACCAGTGACTTTCACAGACAGTTGTTAGTGGCTTCTCGTTTTGCAAAGAAAATTAAACAAAAGGAATGACTGTTACTCAAAGGTTTCAGCCATTTTGAGCTTCGAGGGAGATCCTAAATAACAAATACTGTCTGGTGTGAATCTTATTGAAACTGGAGCAGATAACACGTCGAGAGCCTTATGAATTGCTATTAGTTCGAAATTCGGCAGTTTGTATGATCAGCGAAAGAAACGAAAGGAAACACGGAAATAAATATTTTTTCTGCGTCCAGTGTTTGATTGACAAGAAGATGATAGTGAGTGTGATGAACAGAAAAAGGCAGAGTTTGACGAACAACCTTCAGATGTCGACTCACGTGGTTTCATGTTTCGAGAACAAAGCAGCATAAACAATTGAAACTAGTGGATTTAGCTTTTAGACTCTACTGAGTTGTCACAAAGCTCATGGAAAGCTTAAGCACGTTTGACTGATGTTGCAAGAGGCACACATAAGAAGTTCAAACACATGGCTTCAAACAAGCTATCGACACTAGGGCAGTGTTCCAGACCTGCAAGAATTCCACATGTTTCCACATAAACAGTCAGCATCCACAGTTTACGTAAGACCCCTTTCCGTCTGCATGAGGTCTTTTTCTCATCACCATTGCATTCCCTTCCTTCCGCTCACTAACCCACATCCACTCGGATCTCTTCCAATGCAACAGTTCTTCCCTCAGATGCTAGCTCAGACCTGACTGGCAAAAACTGGAAGCACATTCCGAAATTTGCCAGAAGTATAAGCGCCTCTGGCGTTTTAATCTGTACTTCAACACCTTCAAAAGGTTTTTGAGTAAAGTACACAGGCCATCTTAGCGTCTAGTCAAACGCATGCATAAACATGTGGGAATGATCGGGTACAGTTGAGTTTTCGACATTAACACTTTTTTTCCACAGCTTTTAAACAGTACCACGGCTTCTCTTTCTGCCAACACCTGCAACTAATTACAGCTGTGCGTGTCGTGGAGTGCGTGGCTCTCCCGGGCTACAGACCAGCGCCGCAGTAAGTGCAGGAGGAACCCTACCCATCATGAAACAACAACATTGGCAACGGCATTTCTTGAAGAAGACATGCCACCACCAGTATAATCTCGACATGCACAAACAGCAATCGAACCACAGCTCCTGACAGAAGCAAAGTGTATCGCACCCATCTCAAGCACTGATGTTGGTTGCACTGCGGAGCCGCACTTCCAAAGGCAGGGAACTGAGCGAGTTAAATTTAACTCTGCTTCATTAGTGCAGTAGCAGATCCGACTGTTAGGAAAACGCACACAGAACCTCAACAGCCTCTACTGGCTGTTTCACTTCCCTCTCACTCGGCACCAGGGTGGCGTGGCACGTAGTGTGTAGCACCCAGCAGTCACAGGTTACGTTTCTGGTCTGGAAAAGCTTCGGCTCCCTGCATCTCTTTTCTGCCTCCCTCCACCCCCACCACAGCCTGTCTTCCTTCCCCAGCCCCTCCACCCCCTCCAACCTCTCCCTGGATCGGCGCCAAGTCGACTAGAGTTGCCCCGCCTGTCTTGTTCGGCTAGTGTTACGTCCCGGTGATGCAGTCGCCATCTTGTGTTTCGGGTGCTCTGGCTTCCCGGCCACAGCTGTCAACGAGCGCGCCACGTGAGGACACTGTCGTCTGCCCTGGTCGCCCCAGTGTGCGTGGGGTCCGAAGACGCTTTCTCAGGCATTCACACACACCCGACTTGTACCTTCGCGAGAAATAACGTCACGTTCACGGTTCTACCCAACATGACTTACAGTGCTGTACACTCTCATGAGGCACGGGTTCAACTGGTAATTCCTTGAGATTCTATGCATTCTTGTCTATGTAATTGACCTGTCGCCATCACGATACATCTTGTGTCCATGTTCGTCATGTCCACGCAAACCTATCACCTTCCCCAATACATCTTGCACTCCTGTCCAGGCTTTCTCGACATGAGAGTCTAGTCAGCTGCAAGCGAAGGATGCCCGACATTCAGACAGGGCCGACCTACTTTCCCACGAACACAGGGATCCACACACACAACTTACACAGCACGGGGAAGGAAGGGAAGACTCTTTCCTGCATCCATCAGGGCGTGCTGATGGGCGTCATATGGGCAGGGACAGAGCCTGCCCAAAGAGTGATGCCAGATGACGCCAGCAACATGTGCTCGTAACTCAGCTCAGCCCCAGAAAGACCGAGATCTCAGATTCAGACTCACTCAGCCTCAACCAACAGTCGGAGTCACAGAGTTCACCGCTCACTGTTGCAGGATGCCATGTAGAGGAATGAATAAGGGATTCATTTGTCTGCGACTCCAGCCCGTTTCAAATTAGTTATCGATGTATCATGCAAAAGAGGCCCAGACAACATGGGGTGTAAAGGCGCGATGTTGAAATGCTGTGTGGTAGTGAATGAAGGCTGGAAAAGCTGTTTGTGCTGTGTGTGCATTACGAGCATGGGCGCAGCTCAGGTGCCAGCAGTGGTTGTAAGGCTGATAACTGAACGCCCGAACTTTCAAAAGAGGACAAAACGATAAGTGTGTTTAAAGCGTGTATATTGATGCGCCTGCTTGTTGATAGGCATGTACGTTTACTTATATTATAAGTAGAGCTCATTCTAGAAGGAGAGAAAAAGAGTGTGCCTCTTAACAAAGCAACCTCTCCAGACCCAAGTACGAGCAAGCACGAGCAAGCACGAGCAAGTACGAGCAAGCACGAGCAAGTACGAGCAAGCACGAGCAAGTACGAGCAAGCACGAGCAAGCACGAGCAAGCACGAGCAAGTACGAGCAAGCACGAGCAAGTACGAGCAAGCACGAGCAAGCACGAGCAAGCACGAGCAAGTACGAGCAAGCACGAGCAAGGTACGAGCAAGCACGAGCAAGTACGAGCAAGTACGAGCAAGCACGAGCAAGCACGAGCAAGTACGAGCAAGCACGAGCAAGCACGAGGACTCGTAAACCACATCTGGGATTCCACATTTTTACTAAAGATACGTTAATTACATATATCAAAATTACACTCACGCACGCATACACACACGCGCGCGCGCGCGCTCACACACATAATTATAAACTCATTTGTCCATGCTGAAATTGCAGCGCTTTCCCGCAAAAACTCGGTGAAAAGATCGACAACAGGGAATCCTCTACAGTTCCAAACACGGCACATCCAGTGGAATGCACCAGTTCGCCTCAGTGCGATTCCCAGGAGCAGAAATCTGGGACCATTCTATCTCGCAGGTGTGGACGAGACACCAGACCCTCAGTAGAAAGTCGCTTTTCCTGAAGGAAAATACTGACATCGCCTCTCATTATCTTCGTCCAGCACGAGCGGAGCGGACTGGGAACCTACGGTTGACTGGCCTGGACGTGGAGGGGAAGCAATCAGCGTGTCACGTGACATGCACGAATCGCCCATGAGCGAGAGACCAGGCTGGCAACCTGTGGTTTCCTGTCTGCCTTCCCGCCATGACAGCTGTCGTCGTCTGCACGCAGACGACAAGGTCAGGAGGGTCAGAGCTGTTGGGAACCAATTTCCCCCATTGTCCGTGTGACATATTTTTAGTACAGTTGCAGGTCGATTCTGCTTGCGCCATGATAGTCTAACGTCAACGCATTTATTCCTCTTTCATAATTTTGCAGATATGCTGCACATGCTCGATAGATAGACCGGAAGAAGACAAAATATGGGTTCCGTTATAACCTCTAATCCGCCATGCCAGGTGCAAGGTCAGTCGTAGAGAGGCGATAATTGTATACGAGACAGTCACAATACCACCGACCCTGCGGGCAGCTAGTTCTGGACAGAGCAGGTGAGAGGGGCAAGGTGGGTGGTGTGCTTCAATAGAGGCAGACAGGTTGTTACAGAAGTGTCAAGAGTTTGCTGAGAGGGTGTTGAGGAGTTGGAGCTGGTGTGTTGCTGCCCCAAATGGGGTCCAATATTGCACAGAACTAGGGACAAGGAAAGGTGGAGGTGCGGTGTGAATAGAGGTGTGACTCTCTCCTGACACTGCCTCCAAGCTGTCCAGGTTCGCGGTTGAGAGTTGTCGAGTGTCATAGAGCTCATGGAGCAGGCCCTGAGTAGGGAGACATTCTAGCGAGTTGACAGGCTACACGGTCAGTGAAAGCTGAAGCTATTTGAGGCAACAACCCGAGAAGTCCATCCACCACGCCCCGCTGTCCCAGCATAGACACGGCTGTCTTCTCGGGCACCACAATGCGTCTCCACGAGCACCATCTTTCAACTCCAGCGACCACTGATACACTTCACTTGTTGTCATATCAAAACTATGCAGGAGCTATTTCCGTTGGTTTCCATGTATAGTTTCCATTAACAAAGGCATTTTAGAGACGTTATCATGAATCTGCTTCATCTTAAATCTTTACTACTCCTGACAATCAAATCTTATGGCAGGAAGTTCCATGACTAAACTTTCCTTGGAAATCGAATCATATAACCCGAATGAGGGTTTCGGTCCACTAGATCGAAGCTTTTCCTCCTGACATTTCAGCATTATCAAGATTACAGCCATTGTCAGCACTATCCTCTTGGAGATTCTCATTTCTCACCATGGCAATATTCCGACTGTCCCCAACTACCGTTCGGAGGACGGTCCTGCACTAAATCGACGTCACGGCCACACGACATCTTCCATGGGGTGGACGTCTCCTCGCCACGACTAGGGCCTGATGAGAGGCTGTGCAATAAAGACTGGACGTCCGGAGACCCAGAGTCACAGACTCCAGGAAGCAGCCTTTACGGCCAGCCCTCCTGTGGCTCATCCAGCTGTGCTCCTCCATCCGCTACCACGAGTGCAGGAACTCCGTGGAGGCAAGGCCGTGCTTGACTGACAGCTTGACTGACAGCAACAAAACCGTGCAGTACAACTGTGATCAGCTATAGCTGCCACAGCTGACTGCGTTATTATAAAAGGGTACAAGTGATACTACTTATATGTGACCTATTCCTCGCAAACACTGCGGTTGGTCGGACCTCTGCAAGCTTGGCTCTCTCGTCAGCGTAAGGATCGTTCGTACTCATGTCAAGCAACCATCTTCCGATAGTTTTTCCTCAACAACTGAAAACCATACGTGTTTTTCTGTGGAGCCACTGACTTGCGCCTCTGTAGCCATACATCTACTGATGTCGGTGGATCGACACGACCAGCATTCCGAACATACAATTCCACGGCAAACATCACAGACTCGGATATTATATGTGTTCGCCAGGTTCGGTTGCAAACAAATATAGTTCATCTGAATTGATTGCTTTTTCTCTCTCCCTATTAAGGAGGCAGATCAGTTTGCAGCGCTATTTTCCTGTTACATTTTCAATTCATCTAAGCATCGGATATGGTCTCAGGATGCAATTTCACCCCAAGGAAAATATTGCAACGGTCTGGTTTAAACCCAGTAAGCAGCAGAAGACACATCAAATCTGTTTACAAGCAGCACACACAAGATCCCCCTCCACAGCATACCTCAAGGACAAGAGCGCTCTAAAGAGCACACTACAGGGTAGATTTCACTGGCTAGGGACACAACTGTTTTGAGATTCACGTTTAGTGCCTCGTTTCAAGCATTACGAAAAAAAATTATCATAATTGCAGAGCACAGTCCTCTTATAACGTCTGCCACTATATCGTTCCAAAACGTCATACGAGCAAAGACCCACGGATTTGTTTAACAAAGTATTGCCATATCCTTCAGTATAACAATTAACTAGGATTCAGGGCATACCCAGGCTTGCTTACAGTCCGAAAGAAACAAGGAGAAAGATTAGACACACATGCAGGTAAATCGTCCCACTTTAGGTCTTAGCGAACAAGCAGCTTTATTTCATATACCGTTATCATTCTTGTGTTCGCCCAGGTGGTATCTGTTAATGAAGCCGTTTCGTCACAAGACGCTTCTGGCAGTTTTGCAGTTAAGTGACGTCCGCAGCTTTGAGAAAGGTCCTCACAATCTTGAGAAGTCACGGGAACACCTTGAGCACAACATCCCTAATAAAAGAGAACGCTTTAACAGCAGCCTGGCAGACAATCAAACAGTGCACAAGGATTGTCAGCCCAGCAACAGAGGATCAAGGACTGCCCAAAGTGAGTTCCCCAGGTACAACGAGGCTGTAATCATGAATAAACGATCCATCCATCAAAACCGAATCACATCTCTCTGGAGTACAGAGCTTCTCCGGCCATCCAAACAGGCACTCAGATAAGATTGCCCACTGTAAATCAAGGGGAGCCCCTGGACAGCCTTTAAATCCCCGAGGACGCCGTCAGGATCTGTGTCAGGTGTAAGATACGGCTTTCAGTGTTTGCCTGAGTGCCATGTTCCTCTGAAAACTCTTCGCACACGTGTAGGTCACGGTAGACAACTCCTCTGTTGGAATTGTAACACTCGTACGCAACAGGCATTCATGTACAGACAGAATCGTGACTGAGTGATTAGTACGTATATGTCATGCCAGTGCACTGTGTTTTCTGGCAGCATGCGCGGAGGTCACTGGCTTGACGAGTATTGGTCAGTCACAAGTCTTCAAAAGATTCTAGTACATTCACTCAGTTATCAGCGCGTAAGATATGACGCATGTCTCCTTCTAAAGGCAAATACAGAGTGACGGAATAGAAACTTGTTATACACACTCAATCAAAGTTTAAATAACTTGGTCGTGATGAAGGATGAACTAACAGAATTTCTTTTGGAAGATATCGATGCTATATTTAAAAGACTTTCACGGTAGTTCTTTGAAAACATTTATGAGAACACTACCGTTGTCATCAACAAATTACCCTTCGGTGAGACACCCAGAGACTCAAAACAAGATGTCGACCCTTCTTCCATGTCCAGTCTAGACTCACTGGGGCTATACTTCCAGCAGTGCAGGCAGTGAGCAGGCAGGCCCAAAGCAACCTCAGTGGCTGACTGGGACGCGACTGCATGTGGAAACAACAGGATCATCCATCACAGGACCAGACTCACTTCTCCCTCTCCAGACCGCTGGCTCCGCTGCTTACTGCAGGTCACCACCTCCAGTAAACATGCTGCATGACATTGACAGAGACTTCCACCTCCAGTCAACATGCTGCATGACATTGACAGAGACTTCCACCTCCGGTTAGTGGGAAGCTCCTCATTGGCAATGCTCCAACTGTCGTACTCACGCAGACTCTCTCCAAACACAGAATTCCTTGCTTAGAGGAGTAAGCACTAGCTCCAGAGAACACGATATATACCTGTCGCCTCCTTCAGAATATCCTTTGTGTTGATGACATGCGAAAACCCCTGACTAAACTTTGGACGAAGATGAATGAAAGCAGTGAAGAAGTCGGATGTAGTATTGACATATTGATGAATTCTGCATTGCTAATGAGGCGGTCTATTGATCTCTCCATGACATTTATGCAAAATGAGAACACACGTATTCATCATCTAACGGCCCTCATGTTCACTGCTTGTTGAATTACAAGATTTGGAGATTTTGCAACTTTTTATCGCAACGCATAGGCAAACAACTGCTACAATGCTGCCTGCATTGTTCTTAAATACAGTAAGCCGACAACACTATGATGCTCGTATTCAAACAACTTCAGTTTTCACACGAAACACTGATAATTGCAACAGTTGCAAAGATTCGTCCATGAAAGAATCATTCTGAAATCAAAGAACATGTGCTTGAGAGATTTTTCTCTATTATCTCTTGATCTTCTGGAGCACAGGGTGGCTCTTCGGGAATCTTCAAACACCACATCAAACGTATATCGTATCTCTCTAGGATCAGAGTGGAGAAGTAGGTAAGGTCACCCCTGCTGCAGACGAGCTGGACAACACCAGGGTTTCCGCTTGTCCTTTCCACTGTGATGAGGGTCTCACCACAAGACCTTCCTGGCCTCTTGACCCAGATAGACCAGTGTCTACTATCGTAAATCAACCTGGAAGATTGATATCTCCAGGCCTCTTGTTTCACCTAGCCATAGCGGAACCACCCTCGGTCTCACGATCATCCTTGTAGCAGCCATATGGGCCCAGCTCAAAGCTGTAGTCGAGATCAGGAGTTTACGGGTGATGTAGAACACGGTGGTATGTCGAGTCTGCGCCTTCACGTCAGCCTCACGTGAACAAGGAAACACGAGGACAAAGAAGCACAAGAGACTTTCGTCCAACTTCAGAACTTTATTAGAAAAGCTTTCGGGGCCAAGTAGGCTCCTTCATCAGTGCAGTGAAAGTCTACACGCGATCATGTATATATATATATATATATATATATATATATATATATAAGCCCTGTGAGGAAACACGAGGTCAGAGAGTGCGAATCTTTGTCCTGACACCTTGAGTGTGTGAACCAGAAGTTGCAAAAGTTACAACGTGCATGCAACAGCAGCAGCTGCAGCAGGAAGAGGCGGGGGAGGCGGAGGGAGAAGAAGGACGGGGAAGGAGGCGGAAGGAGGAGTGTTGGATACCTCCTTTTTTTTTTTTGGGGTGGGGGGGTGGTGGAAAAAAACCTCTAGGAAAAGAAGGAGAAGGAAAAGGAGGAGAGGAGGAGAAAAAAAGGAGGAGGAAAAAAAGGAGGAGAAGGAGGAGAAGGGAGGAGGTAGGAGGAGGTGAAGGAGGAGGAGAGGAGGAGGGGAGGAGAGAGGAGGGAGGAGGAGAGAGGAGGAGGTAGGAGGAGGTAGGAGGAGGAGGAGGAAGGAGGAGGGAGAGGAGGCTGGAGAGGAGGAGGCAGGAGGAGGTGGATTACCTTAGGGAAACCTTAGGAAAAAAGAAGGAGCGAAGAAGAAAAGACCCAGAGGAAAGGCGAACAAAGGACGGAGACGGGAAAAAAAGGAGGGAGTGATTTAAACAGGAGCGCAGCCAAGGCAGGAGCGAGGAGACCAGCAGGACGAAGGGGAGGAGGAAGAATACAAGGAGGAGGAAGCATACAAGGAGGAGGAAGAATACAAGGAGGAGGAAGAATACAAGGAGGAGGAGGAATAAGGAGGAGGAGGAGGAGGAGGAGGAGGAGGAGGAGGAGGAGGAGGAGGAGGAGGAGGAGGAGGAGGAGGAGGAGGAGGAGGAGGAGGATCGTCAGCAGTCGTCAGTGCCCCAAGTCATAAATACCGACTTGACCTCATTTACAGAAGTATTCGGTCAAAGTGAAATATATTTGGGAGGTACGGTAAAGCTCCGTGCATTTTTCAGAGGTCATCGGATGTGTCTCTAATCCCAGCTTTTATTACAGACGCCCGCGTAGATCTCTTGGAAATGGCATTAGCGCAACGCAAAAAAAGATCAAAGGCCCGCGGTCATGCAATTATTTAACCGTTTGCGAGCATTAACATTTGAAACAATCGGGGTGTTTGAATGGTGTGTGTGTGTGTGTGTGTGTGTGTGTGTGTGTGTGTGTGTGTGTGTGTGTGTGTGTTTGAGAGAGAGAGAGAGAGAGGGAGAGAGGAAAGAGGAGAGAGAGAGAGAGAGAGAGAGAGAGAGAGAGAGAGAGAGAGAGAGAGAGAGAGAGAGAGAGAGAGAGACGCAGACCGACGGATGGACAGACAGGTGCCAGGCGAAAGGAGGGGGGGGGGAATAGGAGAAATACGACTGCCATTAGAGAGAGAGAGAGAGAGAGAGAGAGAGAGAGAGAGAGAGAGACGCAGACCGACGGATGGACAAACAGGTATACAGGCGAAAGGGGGGTGAAGGGGGTGGAGGGGAGAAAAGGGAAATACGACTGCCATTAAGAAAAAGATTCCCTTGATATTCCTGATGCAAATGATGACAATTGTCTCGCATCACACAAAGACATGAAATACCTCAAAAAGCCCCATAAACAAAACCGAGCAACAATACTTTTATCATCAAAGCCTCAAAAGCAGACGCGTATCTCATTTTGCCCAGAGAGGTAACGATAAACGTGCATGTTCATGCGGTGCATGCTTGCGTGTTCCAGCGTCATTGACAACCCATGGTCACAAGTACTGCGTGAACTTGCACACGTTGGAAAATTCCGTCGTTTTAGAACATGGAAGATCTCGGTCTTGCCTAGATGTTGGCTGTCAAATCCCGACTGTGATGAATCGATAACCGCGAAATCTGCAGGGTGCTATTCAAATTTTCTCGTGACACCTCAGCAGACGTCCTGTCAGAAAGACTCCTCATTTAAATGAGTACATGACAATCATTATGACAGGCAAGCAACGCAGACAATATTTCTTTAATATGTTACAAATTTAAGAAAGGAAACAACGACATAAAACTCCTTGAAACACTATCAGATGAGAAAACCAGACAGCAAAAACCTCAGAACTGGAAATAAAAGACCGAGAACACCGACTTGTGAAGAATAGGTAGAGTAGCGTGAGAGACTGCACTTGCCAGCCCTGATCTTTGCTACTCCGAGTTCTCCAATGACCTTAGCACAGTGGTGAACAACCGCACTATGGGTAGCGTAGCTGGATAAAGACATGTATCCTAAAGCAACCCGGATATTTCGGGCAGGACATGAGGGCCCTACGGGGGTCATCTGCCACCGGATAGTATATCGCTAGGCGTTGAGGAGGACATCACGTAGATCAGATAATGCGGTCAACTAAGTAGACCTTGCCAGAACTAAATCGTGGCTGTAGGGGTACAGTACGGTTCATGTACCAAGCTGTTCAGGTTAAGCATCCTCTCTCGTCCCGCGTGTATGGAAAACCTTCCGTATGTCTTCTTTCTGCTCACGCTTGTTATCATCAGTGTAGGTGGCGTCGAGTACAAGAAACAGCGTTTTCACGACGTGTGAGCTCGTCAATCATTCGAAGATCCTCGACACAAACTGCCGCAAGTGGGGGATCTCAATAGGCAATTGGTTATCTGAATGGTCTCCTCCAAGGTACGATATTAATTAAGAAGTCTCACGAACGTACTCATCAATAATGCGAGCAGCATCTAATCGCATTATCACAGGGCTAGATGTCGCATTTATCATCATAATTAGTACGACCTACAGACGAAGGAGGATAAAGACTTAAATGTACGCCTGAAATTTCCGAAACAATGGTTTCCTCCCTTTAGGTGACCGCTCAGCAAGCATCAAAGAATGGCCTCTCCTTTAGTTCACCAAAGTTTTGGGGTGGCCATCAAGCACGTAATCGTAGATGTCTGCATCCAAATCTCAGCCGGGTGATACAGCATCTCCTATCAGGATGCCAGAAGCCAGGCAAACACCCGGGGTAACCCAGTCTGCCCTCTCCCAAGGTTAGCTCCTGCCCCTCCTTCCCGTCCACCCTCTTGTTCCATTCAACTCCCAAGCTCACCCCCATTTTGAACTTGGTTGGGCAAGGAGGCAGACGTGGCTGCAGGCAAACAGTATACTGACTGTGCCTATCTGCCGCGCCTCATCGGGGGCAGTCCTCCCTCCAAGATGGTCTGGACTGTACTCAGGCCCGTCTCCCCTAGTTACCCGCATCCCCACTTGTCCGTATGTGAAAGGACTCACTACCCTTTCCCTCCATTTCATCTACACGGTTACATTTGTCAGGATAGACTACTCTTCTTTCTTATTTACAAGGCTACTCAAAATGTATACGACTTTTAAAGCTGCATTTTAGAAGGTCATTACACGAAGAGACTATTGTATATGGATAGATCATCTTCCTTACTCTCAATACCACCTATCTGTAGATTGAAACACCCACCCATTCCTACATCTATAGAAAGTGCAGCAGAGAAAGCAAAATATTAATGTTTTCTTAATATTTCCGCATGCTGTCGCCATGTAAGCATCGTCAAATGCACAGGTGGACTATATGCAAAGTCAAGAGGACACTTTCAGCTGAATAAGTTCTTACCAAAGTAAAAGGTGATCTTTCTTGAGAGAGTTTCCTTCTCTACACACCAATATGCCCTCACATCGACAGTTCCACGAGGGTATACAATGCCTCCATCGGCAACGTTACTAACGTACAGCTTGACTTATATCAATAGAGTAAGACCCTTCTGAATGTTCTCTACCTACCTACATGCCAACCTATCTACGTGCGGTGGCAGAATCTGGAGGCCAGCCCTGTTTTTTCTCCCCGGCCTTGATAGAGGCTGGCCGGGCGGTCTGCCGTCCATCCTCAAGGTTCTCCTTTACTGGGCCAGGAATAGCTCGGCAGTTAGAAGCTGGGGGCTGCCAGCTCAGCTTGCGGTCTGTTGGGCTTTGAAGGCTGCAGTCCGGAACATGGCTGGCACGTGCGGGTTGATGTGCACGGCAGACAAACGGCGACAGCGCCATGGCACAGGCAGAGTGACGAAGTGACATGCCGCAGGTGTTTGTTATAAATCAAAACCTTTCACCTCAGAATACCGATTTTTTGTTTCTTCACTGGATTAATGAACGTTTATACAAGCTGTATTTAAGAAGTGGAAGAAAAACATGTCAACGTCTCGCAAAAGTATGCAAACCTGGTTCGATAACCTTAAATAAACGGTTTTAATGAAGACAAAACACCTTTCCATCTATCCCACAAAAGGGAAATAGTTGAGACATTAATATTTCAGCCCATGTTTATCGATTCTGAAAATAAAGTATCTTCAGCACAACATACCCATGATGGCCCAAAAACCTTCACATGCGATGGACCTAAGAAAAAGACAGGACAATTCATATAGAAATCACGCTCTCTCCGTGTTTGAGGAACAGGGTGACGCTTTCTCAAGAACCACTGAGCGCCTCACGTCCTCCGAATCCCATATCAGGCGGGGGTCGGGTCAGATTAGCCTGCCTGACCCCGGTGGAATGGCGGCCATTGTCACTGTAGCGAGGTCACGAGAAACAAGGCCCGAAGACAGCTCAGAAGATTGTCCTAGACCTCTCCTGCCACGTCCCCGGATAAGCAGAAATCGGAAGACAGGCAGGAAGGACGGGAAGGAAGAGGAGGAGAGGACTGGAGACCTCTTGCACCAGCATTAGCATCGGCAACACCGGCATTACCAACAGTACCAACAACACCAGCATTACCAACAGTACCAGTAACACCGACATTACCAACAGTATCAGCAACACCGGCATTACCAACAGTACCAGTAACACCTGCATTACCAACAGTACCAACAACACCAGCGTTACCAACAGTACCAGCAACACCAGCATTACCAACAGTACCAGCAACACCGGCATTACCAACAGTACCAGCAACACCAGCATTACCACCAGTACCAGCAACACCGGCATTACCACCAGTACCAGCAACACCAGCATTACCACCAGTACCAGCAACACCGGCATTACCACCAGTACCAGTAACACCAGCATTACCAACAGTACCAGTAACACCGGCATTACCAACAGTATCAGCAACACCGGCATTACCAACAGTACCAGTAACACCGGCATTACCAACACAACAGTACCAGTAACACCGGCATTACCAACAGTACCAGTAACACCGGCATTACCAACAGTATCAGCAACACCGGCATTACCAACAGTACCAGTAACACCGGCATTACCAACAGTACCAGTAACACCAGCATTACCAACAGTACCAGTAACACCGGCATTACCAACAGTACCAGTAACACCAGCATTACCAGCAGTACCAGCAACACCGGAATTACCAACAGTATCAGCAACACCAGCATTACCAACAGTACCAGTAACACCAGCATTACCAACAGTACCAGCAACACCAGCATTACCAACAGTATCAGCAACACCAGCATTACCAACAGTACTAACAACACCAGCATTACCAACAGTACCAGCAACACCAGCATTACCAACAGTACCAGCAACACCAGCATTACCAACAGTACCAGAAACACCAGCATTACCAACAGTATCAGCAACACCAGCATTACCAACAGTACTAACAACACCAGCATTACCAACAGTACTAACAACACCAGCATTACCAACAGTACCAGCAACACCAGCATTACCAACAGTACCAGCAACACCAGCATTACCAACAGTACCAGCAACACCAGCATTACCAACAGTATCAGCAACACCAGCATTACCAACAGTACCAGCAACACCAGCATTACCAACAGTACCAGCAACACCAGCATTACCAACAGTATCAGCAACACCAGCATTACCAACAGTACCAGAAACACCTGCATTACCAACAGTATCAGCAACACCAGCATTACCAACAGTACCAGTAACACCAGCATTACCAACAGTACCAGCAACACCAGCATTACCAACAGTATCAGCAACACCAGCATTACCAACAGTACTAACAACACCAGCATTACCAACAGTACCAGCAACACCAGCATTACCAACAGTACCAGCAACACAAGCATTACCAACAGTACCAGTAACAATAGCATTATCAACAGTACTAACAACACAAGCATTACCAACAGTATCAGCAACACCAGCATTACCAACAGTACTAACAACACCAGCATTACCAACAGTACCAGCAACACCAGCATTACCAACAGTACCAGCAACACCAGCATTACCAACAGTAACTAACAACACAAGCATTACCAACAGTACCAGTAACACCAGCATTATCAACAGTACTAACAACACCAGCATTACCAACAGTACCAGTAACACCAGCATTACCAACAGTACCAGCAACACCAGCATTACCAACAGTATCAGCAACACCAGCATTGCCAACAGTACTAACAACACCAGCATTACTAACAGTATCAGCAACACCAGCATTACCAACAGTACCAGAAACACCAGCATTACCAACAGTAACTAACAACACAAGCATTACCAACAGTACCAGTAACACCAGCATTATCAACAGTACTAACAACACAAGCATTACCAACAGTATCAGCAACACCGGCATTACCAACAGTATCAGCAACACCAGCATTAAGAACAGCACCAGCAACACCAGCGTTACCAACAGTACCAGTAACACCAGCATTACCAACAGTATCAGCAACACCAGCATTACCAACAGTACCAGCAACACCAACATTACCATCAGTACCAGCAACACCACCATTACCAACAGTATCAGCAACACCAGCATTACCAACAGTATCAGCAACACCAGCATTACCAACAGTATTAACAACACAAGCATTACCAACAGTATCAGCAACACCGGCATTACCAACAGTACCAGTAACACCTGCATTACCAACAGTACCAGCAACACCAGCATTACCAACAGTACCAGCAACACCAACAGCAACAGTGAAACTCGACAGCTCTGGTTAAGTGTACGGAGCTCTTGTTGCATGTCTGCTGAAAGGCTCTTCGGAGGTATAGGTCATTGTATGGCAGCACATCATTCCCCTTCTTGGAGATCTCGCGTTTTCGTTGTTCTCACTGATAACTCGTTGGTAATGCTGGTGTTGCTGGTACTGTTGGTATGCTGGTGTTTCTGAGTATCCTGTGGTAATGCTTGGTTGTGTCTTACTGTTTTGAATACATGCTGTGTTGTTACGTGTACTGTTGGTAATGCTGGTGTTGCTAATACTGTTGGTAATGCTGGTGTTGCTGATACTGTTGGTATGCTGGTGTTGCTGATACTGTTTGGTGCAATGGTTGGTGTTGCTGGTACTGGATGGTAATGTTGGTGTTGCTTGTACTGTTGGTAATGCTGGTGTTGCTGGTACTGTTGGTAATGCTGGTGTTACTGGTACTGTTGGTAACGCTGGTGTTGCTGGTGCTGTTCTTAATGCTGGTGTTGCTGATACTGTTGGTAATGCCGGTGTTGCTGATACTGTTGGTAATGCTTGTGTTGTTAGTACTGTTGATAATGCTGGTGTTACTGGTACTGTTGGTAATGCTTGTGTTGTTAGTTACTGTTGGTAATGCTGGTGTTTCTGGTACTGTTGGTAATGCTGGTGTTGCTGATACTGTTAGTAATGCTGGTGTTGTTAGTACTGTTGGCAATGCTGGTGTTGCTGATACTGTTGGTAATGCTGGTGTTGCTGGTACTGTTGGTAATGCTGGTGTTACTGGTACTGTTGGTAATGCTGGTGTTGTTAGTACTGTTGATAATGCTGGTGTTACTGGTACTGTTGGTAATGCTTGTGTTGTTAGTTACTGTTGGTAATGCTGGTGTTGCTGGTACTGTTGGTAATGCTGGTGTTGCTGGTACTGTTGGTAATGCTGGTGTTGTTAGTACTGTTGGTAATGCTGGTGTTGCTGATACTGTTGGTAATGCTTGTGTTGTTAGTACTGTTGATAATGCTATTGTTACTGGTACTGTTGGTAATGCTTGTGTTGCTGGTACTGTTGGTAATGCTGGTGTTGCTGGTACTGTTGGTAATGCTGGTGTTGTTAGTACTGTTGGTAATGCTGGTGTTGCTGATACTGTTGGTAATGCTGGTGTTGCTGGTACTGTTGGTAATGCTGGTGTTACTGGTACTGTTGGTAATGCTGGTGTTGCTGATACTGTTGGTAATGCAGGTGTTTCTGGTACTGTTGGTAATGCTGGTGTTGCTGATACTGTTGGTAATGCTGGTGTTGCTGGTACTGTTGGTAATGCTGGTGTTGCTGGTACTGTTGGTAATGCTGGTGTTGCTGATACTGTTGGTAATGCTGGTGTTGCTGGTACTGTTGGTAATGCTGGTGTTGCTGGTACTGTTGGTAATGCTGGTGTTGCTGGTACTGTTGGTAATGCTGGTGTTGTTAGTACTGTTGGTAATGCTGGTGTTGTTAGTACTGTTGGTAATGCTGGTGTTGCTGATACTGTTGGTAATGCTGGTGTTTCTGGTACTGTTGGTAATGCTGGTGTTGCTGGTACTGTTGGTAATGCTGGTGTTGCTGGTACTGTTGGTAATGCTGGTGTTGTTAGTACTGTTGGTAATGCTGGTGTTGCTGATACTGTTGGTAATGCTGGTGTTGCTGGTACTGTTGGTAATGCTGGTGTTACTGGTACTGTTGGTAATGCTGGTGTTGCTGATACTGTTGGTAATTCCGGTGTTGCTGGTACTGCTGGTAATGCTGGTGTTACTGGTACTGTTGGTAATGCCGGTGTTACTGGTACTGTTGGTAATGCTGGTGTTACTGGTACTGTTGGTAATGCCGGTGTTACTGGTACTGTTGGTAATGCCGGTGTTGCTGATACTGTTGGTAATGCCGGTGTTACTGGTACTGTTGGTAATGCCGGTGTTACTGGTACTGTTGTGTTGGTAATGCCGGTGTTACTGGTACTGTTGGTAATGCCGGTGTTGCTGATACTGTTGGTAATGCCGGTGTTACTGGTACTGTTGGTAATGCTGGTGTTACTGGTACTGGTGGTAATGCCGGTGTTGCTGGTACTGGTGGTAATGCTGGTGTTGCTGGTACTGGTGGTAATGCCGGTGTTGCTGGTACTGGTGGTAATGCTGGTGTTGCTGGTACTGTTGGTAATGCCGGTGTTGCTGGTACTGTTGGTAATGCTGGTGTTGCTGGTACTGTTGGTAACGCTGGTGTTGTTGGTACTGTTGGTAATGCAGGTGTTACTGGTACTGTTGGTAATGCCGGTGTTGCTGATACTGTTGGTAATGTCGGTGTTACTGGTACTGTTGGTAATGCTGGTGTTGTTGGTACTGTTGGTAATGCCGGTGTTGCCGATGCTAATGCTGGTGCAAGAGGTCTCCAGTCCTCTCCTCCTCTTCCTTCCCGTCCTTCCTGCCTGTCTTCCGATTTCTGCTTATCCGGGGACGTGGCAGGAGAGGTCTAGGACAATCTTCTGAGCTGTCTTCGGGCCTTGTTTCTCGTGACCTCGCTACAGTGACAATGGCCGCCATTCCACCGGGGTCAGGCAGGCTAATCTGACCCGACCCCCGCCTGATATGGGATTCGGAGGACGTGAGGCGCTCAGTGGTTCTTGAGAAAGCGTCACCCTGTTCCTCAAACACGGAGAGAGCGTGATTTCTATATGAATTGTCCTGTCTTTTTCTTAGGTCCATCGCATGTGAAGGTTTTTGGGCCATCATGGGTATGTTGTGCTGAAGATACTTTATTTTCAGAATCGATAAAGATGGGCTGAAATATTAATGTCTCAACTATTTCCCTTTTGTGGGATAGATGGAAAGGTGTTTTGTCTTCATTAAAACCGTTTATTTAAGGTTATCGAACCAGGTTTGCACACTTTTACGAGACGTTGACATGTTTTTCTTCCGCTTCTTGAATACAGCTTGCATAAACGTGTCATTAATCCAGTGAAGAAACAAAACAGCGGTATTCTGAGGTGAAAGGTTTTGATTTATAACAAACACCTGCGGCATGTCAGTTCGTCACTCTGCCTGTGCCATGGCGCTGTCGCCGCTTGTCTGCCGTGCACATCAACCCGCACGTGCCAGCCATGTTCCGGACTGCAGCCTTCAAAGCCCAACAGACCGCAAGCTGAGCTGGCAGCCCCCAGCTTCGAACTGCCGAGCTATTCCTGGCCCAGTAAAGGAGAACCTTGAGGATGGACGGCAGACCGCCCGGCCAGCCTCTATCAAGGCCGGGGAGAAAAAACAGGGCTGGCCTCCAGATTCTGCCACCGCACGTAGATAGGTTGGCATGTAGGTAGGTAGAGAACATTCAAAAGGGTCTTACTCTATTGATATAAGCCAAGCTGTACGTTAGTAACGTTGCCGATGGAGGCATTGTACACCCTTGTGGAACTGTCGATGTGAGGGCATATTGGTGTGCAGAGAAGGAAACTCTCTCAAGAAAGATCACCTTTTACTTTGGTAAGAACTTATTCAGCTGAAAGTGTCCTCTTGACTTTGCAGATAGTCCACCTGTGCATTTGACGATGCTTATATGGCGACAGCATGCGGAAATATTAAGAAAACATGAATATTTTGCTTTCTCTGCTGCACTTTCTATAGATGTAGGAATGGGTGGGTGTTTCAATCTACAGATAGGTGGTATTGAGAGTAAGGAAGATGATCTATCCATATACAATAGTCTCTTCGTGTAATGACCTTCTAAAATGCAGCTTTAAAAGTCGTATACATTTTGAGTAGCCTTGTAAATAAGAAAGAAGAGTAGTCTATCCTGACAAATGTAACCGTGTAGATGAAATGGAGGGAAAGGGTAGTGAGTCCTTTCACATACGGACAAGTGGGGATGCGGGTAACTAGGGGAGACGGGCCTGAGTACAGTCCAGACCATCTCCCCTTGGAGGGAGGACTGCCCCCGATGAGGAGCGGCAGATAGGCACAGTCAGTAAGTATACTGTTTGCCTGCAGCCACGTCTGCCTCCTTGCCCCACCAAGTTCAAAATGGGGGTGAGCTTGGGAGTGAATGGAACAAGAGGGTGGACGGGAAGGAGGGGCAGGAGCTAACCTTGGGAGAGGGCAGACTGGGTTACCCCGGGTGTTTGCCTGGCTTCTGGCATCCTGATAGGAGATGCTGTATCACCCGGCTGAGATTTGGATGCAGACATCTACGATTACGTGCTTGATGGCCACCCCAAAACTTTGGTGAACTAAAGGAGAGGCCATTCTTTGATGCTTGCTGAGCGGTCACCTAAAGGGAGGAAACCATTGTTTCGGAAATTTCAGGCGTACATTTAAGTCTTTATCCTCCTTCGTCTGTAGGTCGTACTAATTATGATGATAAATGCGACATCTAGCCCTGTGATAATGCGATTAGATGCTGCTCGCATTATTGATGAGTACGTTCGTGAGACTTCTTAATTAATATCGTACCTTGGAGGAGACCATTCAGATAACCAATTGCCTATTGAGATCCCCCACTTGCGGCAGTTTGTGTCGAGGATCTTCGAATGATTGACGAGCTCACACGTCGTGAAAACGCTGTTTCTTGTACTCGACGCCACCTACACTGATGATAACAAGCGTGAGCAGAAAGAAGACATACGGAAGGTTTTCCATACACGCGGGACGAGAGAGGATGCTTAACCTGAACAGCTTGGTACATGAACCGTACTGTACCCCTACAGCCACGATTTAGTTCTGGCAAGGTCTACTTAGTTGACCGCATTATCTGATCTACGTGATGTCCTCCTCAACGCCTAGCGATATACTATCCGGTGGCAGATGACCCCCGTAGGGCCCTCATGTCCTGCCCGAAATATCCGGGTTGCTTTAGGATACATGTCTTTATCCAGGTACGCTACCCATAGTGCGGTTGTTCACCACTGTGCTAAGGTCATTGGAGAACTCGGAGTAGCAAAGATCAGGGCTGGCAAGTGCAGTCTCTCACGCTACTCTACCTATTCTTCACAAGTCGGTGTTCTCGGTCTTTTATTTCCAGTTCTGAGGTTTTTGCTGTCTGGTTTTCTGATCTGATAGTGTTTCAAGGAGTTTTATGTCGTTGTTTCCTTTCTTAAATTTGTAACATATTAAAGAAATATTGTCTGCGTTGCTTGCCTGTCATAATGATTGTCATGTACTCATTTAAATGAGGAGTCTTTCTGACAGGACGTCTGCTGAGGTGTCACGAGAAAATTTGAATAGCACCCTGCAGATTTCGCGGTTATCGATTCATCACAGTCGGGATTTGCCAGGCCAACCTCTAGGCAAGACCGAGCATCTTCCATGTCCTAAAACGGGGACGGAATTTTCCAACGTGTGCAAGTTCCCGCAGTACTTGTGACCATGGTTGTCAATGACGCTGAACACGCAAGTCATGCAACCGGGGCATGAACATGGCACGTTTCTTCGTTACCCATCTCTGGGGCAAAATGAGATACGCGGTCCTGCTTTTGGAGGCTTTGAATGATAAAAGTATTGTTGCTCGGTTTTGGTTATGGGGCCTGTTGCGGTTGTTCATGTCTTGTGTGGATGCGAGACCAATTGTCATCATTTGCATCAGGAATATCACGGGAATCTTTTTTCTTATTGGCAGTCGTATTTTCCCTTTCTCCTCCCCTCCAACCCCCTTTCACCCACCTTTCGCCTGTATACCTTGTTTGTCCCTCCGAGGTCGGTCTGCGGGTCTCTCGCGTCTCGTCGTGGCTCCGGTCTCGTCGGGTTCCTCTCTCTCATCTGCTCTGCGGGTCTCTATATGGCAGTCGTATTTCTCCTATTCCCGAATGTCCCCAACCGCCCGCACCTGCCTTTGCAGCCTGGCAACCTGATCTAAGTCCGTCCGTCGGTACTGCGGATGCTCGGCCTCTGCTAAATGGCTCTCGTGCGTCGCTCGTCCAGCCCTCTCATCTCTCTCTGCTCTCTCCTCGTCCTCTCGCACCTCTCTCTCTGCTCCTCTCTCTCTCCGTCTCTCCTCGTTTCTCTCTCCTCCTCTCCCCTCATCTCAGGTCTCTCCTCTCTAAACACACACAATGCGGCACACTCCACACACAACACATACACACTACACACTACACACACCACACACACACCACCATTTCAACACCCCCCCCCGGAAAAAAAAAAAAAAAAAAAACAAATTTTTTTTTTTGTTTTGTTTTTTTTTTTTTTTTTTTTTTTTTTTTTTTTTTTTCCAAATGGTTAATGCCTCGCAAACGGTTTAAATAATTGCAATGACCGCGTGCCTTTGATCTTTTTTTTGGCGCTTGGCGCTAATGCCATTTCAAGAGTCTACGCACAGGGCGTCTGTAATAAAAGCTGTTATTAGAGACACATCAGATGACCTCTGAAAAATGAACGGAGCTTTACAGTACCTCCAAAATATTCCACTTTGACAGAATACTTCTGTAAATGAGGTTCCCCCCCCCCCAAAGGGGGGGTCCCCCCCCCGGGGGTTTTTTTTTTATTTATGACTTGGGGCACTGTGACGACCTGCTGACGGGTATTTTCCTCCTCCTCCGTCCTCCTCCTCCTCCTCACTCACTCGCCTCCTTCCTCCTGGGTGAACCTCCTCCTCCGGCCTCCTCCTCCATCCTCCTCCGTGCTGGCGTCCTGCCTTGGGGTTCCCTAGCCTTCGCTCCTGGGGTGCTTCTCCTCCTCCCGGTTGTGTAATTTCGTTACCCTCCGTCCATAATAGATAGACTGTCACGTCCTCCTTGTATTGCTAGATAAAAAACCATCCTCCCCATGAGTACGTCCTGCTGGTCTCCTCGCTCCTGCCTTGGCTGCGCTCCTGTTTAATTCACTCCCTCCTTTTTTTCCCGTCTCCGTCCTTTGTTCGCCTTTCCTTTGCGTCTTTTTTCCTTCGCTCCTTCTTTTTTCCTAAGGTTTCCCTAAGGTAATCCACCTCCTCCTCCCTCCTCCTCTCCAGCCTCCTCTCCCTCCTCCTTCCTCCTCCTCCTCCTACCTCCTCCTCCTCCCTCCTCCTCCTTCCTCCTCCTCCTCCCTCCTCCTTCCTCCTCCTCCCTCCTCCTCCTCCTTCCTTCTCCTCCTTCTCCTCCTTTTTCCTCCTCCTTTTTTCCTTCTCCTCCTTTTCCTTCTCCTTCTTTTCCTAAGGTTTCCTAAGGTATCCACCTCCTCCTCCTCCGCCTCCTTCCCCTTCTCCTCCGCCTCCTCCGCCTCTTCCTGCTGCAGCTGCTGCTGTTGCATGCACGTTGTAACTTTTGCAACTTCTGGTTCACACACTCAAGGTGTCAGGACAAAGATTCGCACTCTCTGACCTCGTGTTTCCTCACAGGGCTTATATATATATATATATATATATATATTATATATATATACATGATCGCGTGTAGACTTTCACTGCACTGATGAAGGAGCCTACTTGGCCCCGAAAGCTTTTCTAATAAAGTTCTGAAGTTGGACGAAAGTCTCTTTGCTTCTTTTTTCCTCGTGTTTCCTTGTTCACGTGAGGCTGACGTGAAGGCGCAGACTCGACATACCACCGTGTTCTACATCACCCGTAAACTCCTGATCTCGACTACAGCTTTGAGCTGGGCCCATATGGCTGCTACAAGGAATGATCGTGAGACCGAGGGTGGTTCCGCTATGGCTAGGTGAAACAAGAGGCCTGGAGATATCAATCTTCCAGGTTGATTTACGATAGTAGACACTGGTCTATCTGGGTCAAGAGGCCAGGAAGGTCTTGTGGTGAGACCCTCATCACAGTGGAAAGGACAAGCGGAAACCCTGGTGTTGTCCAGCTCGTCTGCAGCAGGGGTGACCTTACCTACTTCTCCACTCTGATCCTAGAGAGATACGATATACGTTTGATGTGGTGTTTGAAGATTCCCGAAGAGCCACCCTGTGCTCCAGAAGATCAAGAGATAATAGAGAAAAATCTCTCAAGCACATGTTCTTTGATTTCAGAATGATTCTTTCATGGACGAATCTTTGCAACTGTTGCAATTATCAGTGTTTCGTGTGAAAACTGAAGTTGTTTGAATACGAGCATCATAGTGTTGTCGGCTTACTGTATTTAAGAACAATGCAGGCAGCATTGTAGCAGTTGTATGCCTATGCGTTGCGATAAAAAGTTGCAAAATCTCCAAATCTTGTAATTCAACAAGCAGTGAATATGAGTGCCATTAGATGATGAATACGTGTGTTCTCATTTTGCATAAATGTCATGGAGAGATCAATAGACCGCCTCATTAGCAATGCAGAATTCATCAATACGTCAATACTACATCCGACTTCTTCACTGCTTTCATTCATCTTCGTCCAAAGTTTAGTCAGGGGTTTTCGCATCAGTCATCAACACAAAGGATATCCTGAAGGAGGCGCCAGGTATAGGTCGTGTTGTCTGGAGCTAGTGCTTACTCCTCTAAGCAAGGAATTCTGTGTTTGGAGAGAGTCTGCGTGAGCACGACAGTTGGAGCATTGCCAATGAGGAGCTTCCCTCTAACCGGAGGTGGAAGTCTCTGTCAATGTCATGCAGCATGTTGACTGGAGGTGGAAGTCTCTGTCAATGTCATGCAGCATGTTTACTGGAGGTGGTGACCTGCAGTAAGCAGCGGAGCCAGCGGTCTGGAGAGGGAGAAGTGAGTCTGGTCCTGTGATGGATGATCCTGTTGTTTCCACATGCAGTCGCGTCCCAGTCAGCCACTGAGGTTGCTTTGGGCCTGCCTGCTCACTGCCTGCACTGCTGGAAGTATAGCCCCAGTGAGTCTAGACTGGACATGGAAGAAGGGTCGACATCTTGTTTTGAGTCTCTGGGTGTCTCACCGAAGGGTAATTTGTTGATGACAACGGTAGTGTTCTCATAAATGTTTTCAAAGAACTACCGTGAAAGTCTTTTAAATATAGCATCGATATCTTCCAAAAGAAATTCTGTTAGTTCATCCTTCATCACGACCAAGTTATTTAAACTTTGATTGAGTGTGTATAACAAGTTTCTATTCCGTCACTCTGTATTTGCCTTTAGAAGGAGACATGCGTCATATCTTACGCGCTGATAACTGAGTGAATGTACTAGAATCTTTTGAAGACTTGTGACTGACCAATACTCGTCAAGCCAGTGACCTCCGCGCATGCTGCCAGAAAACACAGTGCACTGGCATGACATATACGTACTAATCACTCAGTCACGATTCTGTCTGTACATGAATGCCTGTTGCGTACGAGTGTTACAATTCCAACAGAGGAGTTGTCTACCGTGACCTACACGTGTGCGAAGAGTTTTCAGAGGAACATGGCACTCAGGCAAACACTGAAAGCCGTATCTTACACCTGACACAGATCCTGACGGCGTCCTCGGGGATTTAAAGGCTATCCAGGGGCTCCCCTTGATTTACAGTGGGCAATCTTATCTGAGTGCCCGTTTGGATGGCCGGAGAAGCTCTGTACTCCAGAGAGATGTGATTCGGTTTTGATGGATGGATCGTTTATTCATGATTACAGCCTCGTTGTACCTGGGGAACTCACTTTGGGCAGTCCTTGATCCTCTGTTGCTGGGCTGACAATCCTTGTGCACTGTTTGATTGTCTGCCAGGCTGCTGTTAAAGCGTTCTCTTTTATTAGGGATGTTGTGCTCAAGGTGTTCCCGTGACTTCTCAAGATTGTGAGGACCTTTCTCAAAGCTGCGGACGTCACTTAACTGCAAAACTGCCAGAAGCGTCTTGTGACGAAACGGCTTCATTAACAGATACCACCTGGGCGAACACAAGAATGATAACGGTATATGAAATAAAGCTGCTTGTTCGCTAAGACCTAAAGTGGGACGATTTACCTGCATGTGTGTCTAATCTTTCTCCTTGTTTCTTTCGGACTGTAAGCAAGCCTGGGTATGCCCTGAATCCTAGTTAATTGTTATACTGAAGGATATGGCAATACTTTGTTAAACAAATCCGTGGGTCTTTGCTCGTATGACGTTTTGGAACGATATAGTGGCAGACGTTATAAGAGGACTGTGCTCTGCAATTATGATAATTTTTTTTCGTAATGCTTGAAACGAGGCACTAAACGTGAATCTCAAAACAGTTGTGTCCCTAGCCAGTGAAATCTACCCTGTAGTGTGCTCTTTAGAGCGCTCTTGTCCTTGAGGTATGCTGTGGAGGGGGATCTTGTGTGTGCTGCTTGTAAACAGATTTGATGTGTCTTCTGCTGCTTACTGGGTTTAAACCAGACCGTTGCAATATTTTCCTTGGGGTGAAATTGCATCCTGAGACCATATCCGATGCTTAGATGAATTGAAAATGTAACAGGAAAATAGCGCTGCAAACTGATCTGCCTCCTTAATAGGGAGAGAGAAAAAGCAATCAATTCAGATGAACTATATTTGTTTGCAACCGAACCTGGCGAACACATATAATATCCGAGTCTGTGATGTTTGCCGTGGAATTGTATGTTCGGAATGCTGGTCGTGTCGATCCACCGACATCAGTAGATGTATGGCTACAGAGGCGCAAGTCAGTGGCTCCACAGAAAAACACGTATGGTTTTCAGTTGTTGAGGAAAAACTATCGGAAGATGGTTGCTTGACATGAGTACGAACGATCCTTACGCTGACGAGAGAGCCAAGCTTGCAGAGGTCCGACCAACCGCAGTGTTTGCGAGGAATAGGTCACATATAAGTAGTATCACTTGTACCCTTTTATAATAACGCAGTCAGCTGTGGCAGCTATAGCTGATCACAGTTGTACTGCACGGTTTTGTTGCTGTCAGTCAAGCTGTCAGTCAAGCACGGCCTTGCCTCCACGGAGTTCCTGCACTCGTGGTAGCGGATGGAGGAGCACAGCTGGATGAGCCACAGGAGGGCTGGCCGTAAAGGCTGCTTCCTGGAGTCTGTGACTCTGGGTCTCCGGACGTCCAGTCTTTATTGCACAGCCTCTCATCAGGCCCTAGTCGTGGCGAGGAGACGTCCACCCCATGGAAGATGTCGTGTGGCCGTGACGTCGATTTAGTGCAGGACCGTCCTCCGAACGGTAGTTGGGGACAGTCGGAATATTGCCATGGTGAGAAATGAGAATCTCCAAGAGGATAGTGCTGACAATGGCTGTAATCTTGATAATGCTGAAATGTCAGGAGGAAAAGCTTCGATCTAGTGGACCGAAACCCTCATTCGGGTTATATGATTCGATTTCCAAGGAAAGTTTAGTCATGGAACTTCCTGCCATAAGATTTGATTGTCAGGAGTAGTAAAGATTTAAGATGAAGCAGATTCATGATAACGTCTCTAAAATGCCTTTGTTAATGGAAACTATACATGGAAACCAACGGAAATAGCTCCTGCATAGTTTTGATATGACAACAAGTGAAGTGTATCAGTGGTCGCTGGAGTTGAAAGATGGTGCTCGTGGAGACGCATTGTGGTGCCCGAGAAGACAGCCGTGTCTATGCTGGGACAGCGGGGCGTGGTGGATGGACTTCTCGGGTTGTTGCCTCAAATAGCTTCAGCTTTCACTGACCGTGTAGCCTGTCAACTCGCTAGAATGTCTCCCTACTCAGGGCCTGCTCCATGAGCTCTATGACACTCGACAACTCTCAACCGCGAACCTGGACAGCTTGGAGGCAGTGTCAGGAGAGAGTCACACCTCTATTCACACCGCACCTCCACCTTTCCTTGTCCCTAGTTCTGTGCAATATTGGACCCCATTTGGGGCAGCAACACACCAGCTCCAACTCCTCAACACCCTCTCAGCAAACTCTTGACACTTCTGTAACAACCTGTCTGCCTCTATTGAAGCACACCACCCACCTTGCCCCTCTCACCTGCTCTGTCCAGAACTAGCTGCCCGCAGGGTCGGTGGTATTGTGACTGTCTCGTATACAATTATCGCCTCTCTACGACTGACCTTGCACCTGGCATGGCGGATTAGAGGTTATAACGGAACCCATATTTTGTCTTCTTCCGGTCTATCTATCGAGCATGTGCAGCATATCTGCAAAATTATGAAAGAGGAATAAATGCGTTGACGTTAGACTATCATGGCGCAAGCAGAATCGACCTGCAACTGTACTAAAAATATGTCACACGGACAATGGGGGAAATTGGTTCCCAACAGCTCTGACCCTCCTGACCTTGTCGTCTGCGTGCAGACGACGACAGCTGTCATGGCGGGAAGGCAGACAGGAAACCACAGGTTGCCAGCCTGGTCTCTCGCTCATGGGCGATTCGTGCATGTCACGTGACACGCTGATTGCTTCCCCTCCACGTCCAGGCCAGTCAACCGTAGGTTCCCAGTCCGCTCCGCTCGTGCTGGACGAAGATAATGAGAGGCGATGTCAGTATTTTCCTTCAGGAAAAGCGACTTTCTACTGAGGGTCTGGTGTCTCGTCCACACCTGCGAGATAGAATGGTCCCAGATTTCTGCTCCTGGGAATCGCACTGAGGCGAACTGGTGCATTCCACTGGATGTGCCGTGTTAGTGGAACTGTAGAGGATTCCCTGTTGTCGATCTTTTCACCGAGTTTTTGCGGGAAAGCGCTGCAATTTCAGCATGGACAAATGAGTTTATAATTATGTGTGTGAGCGCGCGCGCGCGCGTGTGTGTATGCGTGCGTGAGTGTAATTTTGATATATGTAATTAACGTATCTTTAGTAAAAATGTGGAATCCCAGATGTGGTTTACGAGTCCTCGTGCTTGCTCGTGCTTGCTCGTACTTGCTCGTGCTTGCTCGTGCTTGCTCGTACTTGCTCGTACTTGCTCGTGCTTGCTCGTACCTTGCTCGTGCTTGCTCGTACTTGCTCGTGCTTGCTCGTGCTTGCTCGTGCTTGCTCGTACTTGCTCGTGCTTGCTCGTACTTGCTCGTGCTTGCTCGTGCTTGCTCGTGCTTGCTCGTACTTGCTCGTGCTTGCTCGTACTTGCTCGTGCTTGCTCGTACTTGCTCGTGCTTGCTCGTGCTTGCTCGTACTTGGGTCTGGAGAGGTTGCTTTGTTAAGAGGCACACTCTTTTTCTCTCCTTCTAGAATGAGCTCTACTTATAATATAAGTAAACGTACATGCCTATCAACAAGCAGGCGCATCAATATACACGCTTTAAACACACTTATCGTTTTGTCCTCTTTTGAAAGTTCGGGCGTTCAGTTATCAGCCTTACAACCACTGCTGGCACCTGAGCTGCGCCCATGCTCGTAATGCACACACAGCACAAACAGCTTTTCCAGCCTTCATTCACTACCACACAGCATTTCAACATCGCGCCTTCACACCCCATGTTGTCTGGGCCTCTTTTGTATGATACATCGATAACTAATTTGAAACGGGCTGGAGTCGCAGACAAATGAATCCCTTATTCATTCCTCTACATGGCATCCTGCAACAGTGAGCGGTGAACTCTGTGACTCCGACTGTTGGTTGAGGCTGAGTGAGTCTGAATCTGGGATCTCGGTCTTTCTGGGGCTGAGCTGAGTTACGAGCACATGTTGCTGGCGTCATCTGGCATCACTCTTTGGGCAGGCTCTGTCCCTGCCCATATGACGCCCATCAGCACGCCCTGATGGATGCAGGAAAGAGTCTTCCCTTCCTTCCCCGTGCTGTGTAAGTTGTGTGTGTGGATCCCTGTGTTCGTGGGAAAGTAGGTCGGCCCTGTCTGAATGTCGGGCATCCTTCGCTTGCAGCTGACTAGACTCTCATGTCGAGAAAGCCTGGACAGGAGTGCAAGATGTATTGGGGAAGGTGATAGGTTTGCGTGGACATGACGAACATGGACACAAGATGTATCGTGATGGCGACAGGTCAATTACATAGACAAGAATGCATAGAATCTCAAGGAATTACCAGTTGAACCCGTGCCTCATGAGAGTGTACAGCACTGTAAGTCATGTTGGGTAGAACCGTGAACGTGACGTTATTTCTCGCGAAGGTACAAGTCGGGTGTGTGTGAATGCCTGAGAAAGCGTCTTCGGACCCCACGCACACTGGGGCGACCAGGGCAGACGACAGTGTCCTCACGTGGCGCGCTCGTTGACAGCTGTGGCCGGGAAGCCAGAGCACCCGAAACACAAGATGGCGACTGCATCACCGGGACGTAACACTAGCCGAACAAGACAGGCGGGGCAACTCTAGTCGACTTGGCGCCGATCCAGGGAGAGGTTGGAGGGGGTGGAGGGGCTGGGGAAGGAAGACAGGCTGTGGTGGGGGTGGAGGGAGGCAGAAAAGAGATGCAGGGAGCCGAAGCTTTTCCAGACCAGAAACGTAACCTGTGACTGCTGGGTGCTACACACTACGTGCCACGCCACCCTGGTGCCGAGTGAGAGGGAAGTGAAACAGCCAGTAGAGGCTGTTGAGGTTCTGTGTGCGTTTTCCTAACAGTCGGATCTGCTACTGCACTAATGAAGCAGAGTTAAATTTAACTCGCTCAGTTCCCTGCCTTTGGAAGTGCGGCTCCGCAGTGCAACCAACATCAGTGCTTGAGATGGGTGCGATACACTTTGCTTCTGTCAGGAGCTGTGGTTCGATTGCTGTTTGTGCATGTCGAGATTATACTGGTGGTGGCATGTCTTCTTCAAGAAATGCCGTTGCCAATGTTGTTGTTTCATGATGGGTAGGGTTCCTCCTGCACTTACTGCGGCGCTGGTCTGTAGCCCGGGAGAGCCACGCACTCCACGACACGCACAGCTGTAATTAGTTGCAGGTGTTGGCAGAAAGAGAAGCCGTGGTACTGTTTAAAAGCTGTGGAAAAAAAGTGTTAATGTCGAAAACTCAACTGTACCCGATCATTCCCACATGTTTATGCATGCGTTTGACTAGACGCTAAGATGGCCTGTGTACTTTACTCCAAAAAAAAAAAAAAAAAAAAAAACAAAACCTTTTTTTTTTTTTTTTTTTTTTATTTTTTTTTTGTTGTTTTTTTTTTTTTTTTGTTTTTTTTTTTTTTTTTGAAGGTGTTTGCGTAACAGATTTAAAAACTAAAAAACGCCAGAGCGCTTATAACTTCTGGCCCAAATTTCCGGAAAAAAAAAAAACATGTGCTTCCAGTTTTTGCCAGTCAGGTCTGAGCTAGCATCTGATGGAAGAACTGTTGC
>JAWQFJ010001286.1:0-42500 GCA_034096865.1 Theodoxus fluviatilis
AGAGACATCACTCTCTCTCTCTCTGTCCAAGGAAATATCCAAAGACCAACACACACACACAGCAGCAAACATAGTTATTGTTCAACCTCCAATTTTTTTAAACTTTACAAACAGTATCGGTCAGCCTTCTAAAATTAACCGTTTGAACATTTCAGGTCAGCCCTTGACAATAAAAATGTTTTTCACCGACCTTCCACATCTGCCAGCGCTCCTCCGCTCACTCTCTCTCTTCTCTGTGTCCTCTTCCCGCCTCTCTTAGTCTCTTCATCTTCCTCTTCCTCCTCACCATCCTCCTCTATCATCTTTCCTCAGATCTCCCTCCACTCAACCGATCCCGGGAGCCAAAAATTCTCGTCTCTCTCTCCTCCACGCCAAAATTTTTCTCTCCAAATCTAACAATAATGACGTCGAACAATGACGTCAACATCCAAAGAATGAAAAGCCTCAAATACAAACCCAATAACTCCATAACCGAGACCGACCCGCCAGTCTCCACCACCAACTCTCCTCTTTCCCCATGACAGTGTCTTTTGTTCCTTCTGTGATTACTTGTTGCGGTGTAAAATGTTTCTCTATTAAATTGAATTGCCTATGATGTAGCGCTAAATGTGTCCTATCTTATTGTGTCTTTCTGTTTTGACTCCATAACTTGAGCGATGTGATTGAGTTAATTAATGTTGAACTTCTTGTACGTTTCTGTTTTTGTATGTATGTATTATGTTTTTGCCACCGACAAAACGAATTTCTTTGTACAATGAGGGCAATAAAGTATCTTGTATCTTGTATCTATGAGGGGATGCTGTTATTATTGTTATTAGTATATTACTGTTGTTGTTATTACATGTATTGCTGTTGTTGTTATTAATATATTGCTGTTGTTATTACATGTATTGCTGTTGTTGTTATTACATGTATTGCTGTTGTTGTTATTAATATATTGGTGTTTTTATTACATATATTACTGTTGTTGTTATTACATATATTGCTGTTGTTGTCTACAGACCTACCCCCTGGCTGGGAGGAGGGCGTCACGATGGATGGAGTCACATACTATATCGAGTAAGTGCCTGTCCGTTCGTCCGTCCGTCCGTCCGTCCGTCCGTCCCCGTCCGTCTGTCTATGTGTCTGTCAATGTGTCTGTCTGTCTATGTCTCTGACTCTCTCTCTCTCTCTCTGTCTCAGTCTCTCTCTGTCTCAGTTTCTCTATCTGTCTGTCTGTCAGTCAGTCAGTCAGTCAGTCTGTCTGTCTGTCTGTCTGTCTGTCTCTCTCTCTCTCTCTCTCTCTCTCTCTCTCTCTCTCTCTCTCTCTCTCTCTCTGTCCTTGCTGTTTTCCATCCCCCCACTTTTGTTTATAAATTCTTCCCATACTTGTAAATACAATGTGGGAAAGCTGTCGTTTGATGAGGCTATAAACTGTGATGAATTGAACGCTGCATAAATAAAGAGCTGGCATGAAATTGTAGATGAGGATCTCGAGCACTCCCTGTAAAAGATAACCAGGAGCATGCCGGGAACCCTGTATGGGAGTCCTGGTGTTGATGGCAGCACCAGGAAATGACGTCCACTGGTTGCAAATGAGGAAAAGATTGGGATAACATTTACACTGCTCACAGCAGGTGTTGATATCTGGTCCTCCTCTGTCTGGGTTTGTTCATCCCACACTGAAACTGTGGCAGCTGTTTGCTGCCCACTGTCCTTTGTGTGAGGGGGGTGATGGATGGGAGTTGATGATGCTTCCTGAGCTGCTTGCACATCTACAGGCAAAAGGTCTATTGTAAAACGGGATTACCTTAGCGGGATTACCTTGGCGGGATAACTCTTGGGAAAATTCTGTCCAGCAGGAAATTTCAGTTGATTCGTTTTCAGTTCTGAATTGTGGAGTTGTATTGGTAAGAATGTCAAACTCTTGCCTATTTTTATGAAGACACTTGCGGTAACCATTTCGTGATGACCTGTTGCTATTTCAATGAGGGAAGGCTTTCTAAGTGGTAAAAATGTTTTGCAAATATTCCCTCCTGATGACCCTATCATTACCAGGTCAGAATAGTTTATCTCTGCATTTGTCAGCTATTTCATTATCTGATAAATATGAGAGATTTTACCAAATGTTTCATCGATGAAAAGCACTTTATCGTAGCCAAAGCAAACCTATGAATTCAGAGTAATATTGGCCACTTGAGTGCATTCACACAACATTTTAATTTTTGGCTAGGTTTCCTTTTGAAAGTGCAGTACTGTTTTACAGATTTATACAATAAACAGCCTTGATTTAACTTCAACACTTTAATTTGGAATTATCATGTCTGTCCAGATGTTTGCCAAGGAGAAACCTGGCTGTTTGAGCTGATAGTTCCGTGGAAGCAGATAGTGCATTGCATTGCACACTGATTAATTAAGGAACCTCCCAGTGTCCTCCCAATGTCCCCCCAGTGTCCCCCCAGTGTCCTCCCAGTGTCCCCTCAGTGTCCCCCATTGTCCCCCAGTGTCCCCCCAGTGTCCTCCCAGTGTCCCCTCAGTGTCCCCCCCAGTGTCCCCCCCAGTGTCCTCCCAGTGTCCCCCCCAGTGTCCCCCCCAGTGTCCCTCCCAGTGTCCCCCCAGTGTCCCCCCCAGTGTCCCCCCCAGTGTCCCCCCAGTGTCCCCCCCAGTGTCCTCCCAGAGTCCCCCCCCAGTGTCCCCCCCAGTGTCCCCCCCAGTGTCCCTCCCAGAGTCCCCCCCAGTGTCCCCCAGTGTCCCCCCAGTGTCCCCCCAGTGTCCCCCCCAGTGTCCCCCCAGTGTCCTCCCAGTGTCCCTCCCAGTGTCCCCCCAGTGTCCCCCCAGTGTCCCCCCCCCAGTGTCCCCCCCAGTGTCCCCCCCCAGTGTCCCCCCCCAGTGTCCCCCAGTGTCCCCCCCAGTGTCCCCCCAGTGTCCCCCCAGTGTCCTCCCAGTGTCCCCCCAGTGTCCCCCCCAGTATCCCCCCAGTGTCCCCCCAGTGTCCCCCCCAGTGTCCCCCCAGTGTCCCCTCAGTGCCCCCCCAGTGTCCCCCCAGTGTCCTCCCAGTGTCCCCCCAGTGTCCCCCCCCAGTGTCCCCCCCAGTGTCCTCCCAGTGTCCCTCCCCAGTGTCCCCCCAGTGTCCCCCCAGTGTCCCCCCAGTGCCCCCCCAGTGTCCTCCCCTTGTCCCCCCAGTGTCCCCCCAGTGTCCTCCCAGTGTCCCCCCAGTGTCCCCCCAGTGTCCCCCCAGTGTCCCCCCCAGTGTCCCCCCCCAGTGTCCTCCCAGTGTCCCCCCCCCAGTGTCCCCCCAGTGTCCCCCCAGTGTCCCCCCCAGTGTCCCCCCAGTGTCCCCTCAGTGTCCCCCCCAGTGTCCCCCCCAGTGTCCCCCCAGTGTCCCCCCAGTGTCCCCCCAGTGTCCCCCCAGTGTCCCCCCAGTGTCCCCCAGTGTCCCCCCCAGTATCCCCCCCGTGTCCCCCCCGTGTCCCCCCAGTTTACCCCCCAGTGTCCCCCAGTGTCCCCCCAGTGTCCCCCCAGTGTCCCCCCAGTGTCCCCCCAGAGTCCCCCCCAGTGTCCCCCCAGTGTCCCCCCCAGTGTCCCCCCAGTGTCCCCCAGTGTCCTCCCAGTGTCCCCCCAGTGTCCCCCCCAGTGTCCCCCCAAGTGTCCCCCCCAGTGTCCTCCCAGTGTCCCCCCCAGTGTCCCCCCAGTGTCCCCCCAGTGTCCCCCCAGTGCCCCCCCAGTGTCCCCCCAGTGTCCCCCCAGTGTCCCCCCAGTGTCCCCCAGTGTCCTCCCAGTGTCCTCCCAGTGTCCCCCCAGTGTCCCCCCAGTGTCCCCCCCGTGTCCCCCCAGTGTCCCCCCCAGTGTCCCCCCCAGTGTCCCCCCCAGTGTCCTCCCAGTGTCCCCCCCCCAGTGTCCCCCCAGTGTCCCCCCAGTGTCCCCCCAGTGTCCTCCCAGTGTCCTCCCAGTGTCCTCCCAGTGTCCCCCCAGTGTCCCCCCAGTGTCCCCCCAGTGTCCTCCCAGTGACCTTCCCCCGAGCTGTGCTTGGTAATACCAGTACTAAATAGCCTTTCCTCCTTTTCTGCTTGCGATGTTGTTTTCAGCTCCCTGAATTTTGAGGACACCTTCACCGGAGAATGCTAAAAAGTGTCTCTTTTACCTCTAACATAATTGTAAAGGCAATTGTGCATTGTAAGTAATGTTTCTACCACATAGTATGCAAGAAATCTTTTTGCTGTGATTATCTAATAACTGTGGTGTGTGAAATAGATTGCCACAAGTTTTTTTGGGTTGATTTTTTTTTCAATGATTATTTTACCCAGCATGGTAGAAAACTCTTTGTCAAATGTGTGGATCAGTGAATTTGATAAGTGATAAATTTTTCAAGAATGTGAGAGGTAACAAAATTATGAGTTTTATTGTCTAATGATGTGTTTCATACTGATGGTGAAAGTTACTCATGCTGGGTAACTTTGGCCACCACATGAATTGTGAAAAGAGGACTCAACAGAAATGGACAATTACCATCAACAACAAAAAAGTCTATCAATATTTGTGTCTATGAGCCTATGAAATAAAGCTATAAAATTATGTCTAACTATAACAACAAAAATGTTCAATGAAGGAAAGAGAAAATTCTGGCACCAAGTTATGTTGTTTACAGTATTTGAGTCTGGGGTCAGTAGACCTTCTTGCTTGTGCCTCCAAGACGAATTCCAGCAAGAGCCGGTTGATCCTGGGTATGGATTTCAAACCTGACATTTCTTACGTCTTCCAGGTCATGCCTTGTTTGTGCTTTCCCAAGCTGTCCTGGTGTTTTAAAGTAAACGTTGGTGGTAAGTTGAAGGCCTGACCTTTCACCGCTGTCCCGGTGTTTTAAAGTAAACGTTGGTGGTAAGTTGAAGGCCTGACCTTTCACCGCTGTCCCGGTGTTTTAAAGTAAACGTTGGTGGTAAGTTGAAGGCCTGACCTTTCACCGCTGGTGTCAGCATGAAATGGATGTTGTGCTGGACAAGGAAATCCATTCCCTGAAGAGAAAGTTTTTGAGAGATTTGATTACCGCAGGTAGTTAGTTCCAATAAGCATAGCAAAGGGTAAGACTGCAGTGGAGTGGGCTTTGGACAAGAAGCTAAGATTCCAAGTGACCGACACAAAAAGGAAAGCTGGACAGGGAGTCGGTCTGGTCCTTGAGGTAGAGGAGTGTTGGGCCCAAGCCCGGTCTGCCAGCCAGTGCTGGAGTCTGAAATGAAGTATCTCCCGCTGTGACTGTGCAGATGGGGCAGTTTCATCCTGGAAATGTGTCTCATGCTCATTTTTCACCAAAGAGGAACACACATTTGTTTCCTAGAGATTCGGTGTGTATTGCATTTTGGCACTGAGCAGGCACTCTCTCTCTTGCAGAGATATGTGGGGGGAGATCTGTGCTTCAGTGCTGGTATTTTCAGTGTGTGGGATCATCATGTCAGAGCTATGAAGATCTGTGCTTCAGTGCTGGTATGTTCAATGTGTGGGATCATCATGTCAGAGCTATGAAGATCTGTGCTTCAGTGCTGGTATTTTCAATGTGTGGAATCATCATGTCAGAGCTATGAAGATCTGTGCTTCAGTGCTGGTATTTTCAATGTGTGGGATCATCATGCCAGAGCTATGAAGATCTGTGCTTCAGTGCTGGTATTTCAATGTGTGGAATCATCATGTCAGAGCTATGAAGATCTGTGCTTCAGTGCTGGTATTTTCAATGTGTGGGATCATCATGTCAGAGCTATGAAGATCTGTGCTTCAGTGCTGGTATTTTCAATGTGTGGGATCATCATGTCAGAGCTATGAAGATCTGTGCTTCAGTGCTGGTATTTTCTATGTGTGGAATCATCATGTCAGAGCTATGAAGATCTGTGCTTCAGTGCTGGTATTTTCAATGTGTGGAATCATCATGTCAGAGCTATGAAGATCTGTGCTTCAGTGCTGGTATTTTCTATGTGTGGGATCATCATGTCAGAGCTATGAAGATCTGTGCTTCAGTGCTGGTATTTTCAATGTGTGGAATCATCATGTCAGAGCTATGAAGATCTGTGCTTCAGTGCTGGTATTTTCTATGTGTGGAATCATCATGTCAGAGCTATGAAGATCTGTGCTTCAGTGCTGGTATTTTCTATGTGTGGGATCATCATGTCAGAGCTATGAAGATCTGTGCTTCAGTGCTGGTATTTTCTATGTGTGGGATCATCATGTCAGAGCTATGAAGATCTGTGCTTCAGTGCTGGTATTTTCAATGTGTGGAATCATCATGTCAGAGCTATGAAGATCTGTGCTTCAGTGCTGGTATTTTCTATGTGTGGAATCATCATGTCAGAGCTATGAAGATCTGTGCTTCAGTGCTGGTATTTTCTATGTGTGGAATCATCATGTCAGAGCTATGAAGATCTGTGCTTCAGTGCTGGTATTTTCAATGTGTGGGATCATCATGTCAGAGCTATGAAGATCTGTGCTTCAGTGCTGGTATTTTCAATGTGTGGAATCATCATGTCAGAGCTATGAAGATCTGTGCTTCAGTGCTGGTATTTTCTATGTGTGGAATCATCATGTCAGAGCTATGAAGATCTGTGCTTCAGTGCTGGTATTTTCTATGTGTGGAATCATCATGTCAGAGCTATGAAGATCTGTGCTTCAGTGCTGGTATTTTCTATGTGTGGGATCATCATGTCAGAGCTATGTTTGACAGACATGGGTCTCCAGAACTGCATATCTTGCTGAAAAGAATGAATTTGTTAGTGAATGTGTGACTGCTGTTAGTGAATGTGTGACTGCTGTTAGTGAATGTGTGACTGCTGTTAGTGGCTAGCTTGGAGGGACTTGGCAATCATGTTTTGAGCGCTTCTTTTTCCGCAGAGTTTAATGTACTTGAAAGCTTTGCAAAGCTACATACACACCTTTTATGATAGATTTGTGACTCAATGGAAATTGTGTATGCAATTGTATTGTTTTTTTGTTTATGGTATCAGGCAGTTGTCAGTGAGATTTATGTGTAAAGTCTCAGATTTTACATCATCTATGTGATGATGCATTTTGCAAGATGATATATTGTTAAGGTCTTCATAACCCAGGGCCGTGTGTTGGTTTTGCTTTGCTGTGAGTTTTCTTCCTCTGTTTCCTTTCTAGACTGTTCACTTCAGCAAAAGTGTTAGCTATGGTCACGGCATTCCTTTGTAGACTGTTCACTTCAGCAAAAGTGTTAGCTATGGTCACGGCATTCCTTTGTAGACTGTTCACTTCAGCAAAAGTGTTAGCTATGGTCACGGCATTCCTTTGTAGACTGTTCACTTCAGCAAAAGTGTTAGCTATGGTCATGGCATTCCAAAATAAGATATGCTAGTTATCACAAAGTTAACTGAATGATGACAGTTCATCCACATAGAGAATGACGTTTTATAGTAGTGTGTAAGTATTGTGGAGTGTGTAAGTATTGTGTAGTGTGTAAGTATTGTGTAGTGTGTAAGTATTGTGTAGTGTTTAAGTATTGTGTAGTGTGTAAGTATTGTGTAGTGTGTAAGTATTGTGGAGGGATATTGGTCAGGAGGTGCTGAACACTGCAAAAGCTGCAACAAAATTGCAATAAAAGTAGGAGAAATGGTGTAGTTCTCCTTTTAAGGCCTGGAGGTCTGTTTGCATGGCCAGGTCAGTAAGAGTGAACAGAAGTACATTGTCTCTCTGGTTTGATAGGTCAGTAGGAGTGGACAGAAGTACACTGTCTCTCTGGTTTGGTAGGTCAGTAGGAGTGGACAGAAGTACACTGTCTCTCTGGTTTGACAGGTCAGTAGGAGTGGACAGAAGTACACTGTCTCTCTGGTTTGACAGGTCAGTAGGAGTGGACAGAAGTACACTGTCTCTCTGGTTTGGTAGGTCAGTAGGAGTGGACAGAAGTACACTGTCTCTCTGGTTTGACAGGTCAGTAGGAGTGGACAGAAGTACACTGTCTCTCTGGTTTGAGAGGTCAGTAGGAGTGGACAGAAGTACACTGTCTCTCTGGTTTGACAGGTCAGTAGGAGTGGACAGAAGTACACTGTCTCTCTGGTTTGACAGGTCAGTAGGAGTGGACAGAAGTACACTGTCTCTCTGGTTTGACAGGTCAGTAGGAGTGGACAGAAGTACACTGTCTCTCTGGTTTGACAGGTCAGTAGGAGTGGACAGAAGTACACTGTCTCTCTGGTTTGGTAGGTCAGTAGGAGTGGACAGAAGTACACTGTCTCTCTGGTTTGATAGGTCAGTAGGAGTGGACAGAAGTACACTGTCTCTCTGATTTGACAGGTCAGTAGGAGTGGACAGAAGTACACTGTCTCTCTGGTTTGACAGGTCAGTAGGAGTGGACAGAAGTACACTGTCTCTCTGGTTTGGTAGGTCAGTAGGAGTGGACAGAAGTACACTGTCTCTCTGGTTTGACAGGTCAGTAGGAGTGAACAGAAGTACACTGTCTCTCTGGTTTGACAGGTCAGTAGGAGTGGACAGAAGTACACTGTCTCTCTGGTTTGACAGGTCAGTAGGAGCGGGCAGAAGTACACTGTCTCTCTGGTTTGGTAGGTCAGTAGGAGTGGACAGAAGTACACTGTCTCTCTGGTTTGACAGGTCAGTAGGAGTGGACAGAAGTACACTGTCTCTCTGGTTTGATAGGTCAGTAGGAGTGGACAGAAGTACACTGTCTCTCTGGTTTGATGCTGCTTCTGGAGGAGTGGAACTTTTGTGACTTTGCTTATAAAAGTGAATGTGAACTTTGTTCATACCATTTGAAAAACTTGAATGAGTAGTTTGCATTTAATTTTTGCTTCAAAAGAATGGAAATCACAACCAGTGCAGACTCATTTCAGTTCAAATTCATAAAAGATATTGCTGTAATAGTATAACAATTCTAGGATCTTTGAATCATGCAGATGCACTTGCATGTGTCCCAGCTTGATGGCTGTCTGAGATATATCTACTTGTGCTGGAAAATATCTAAGTCAGTGCTTTCGCCCTATAGTGTGTACTAAGATGGTGGAGGAAGAGGAAAACAAAATTAATGAAAGATCTAAGTACAAATAAATGCATTGATAAGCATGCAAATGAGAAAGTTGGGTGGGTGCTTTTCTGGGCTTGATATACAAGGGAGACAACTTTACCTCTTCCACAGTTACTTCCCTTGACCCGAAATTTTGTTGGTACTTGGGTGTTTCTGTTGTATTGGAAAACCCATACAAGAGTGTTGTACTCCCATTTTAGACAGAATCGAGTCGAATCTGTATTGGATACGACCGGAGAGCCCTCCAGAACAAGTAAACCTCTAAATTTAGAGCACTGAACAACACACTGGAGCACATCATGTGGGAGTGAGTGCAGGAGGGCTTGCATAGCCCAGTATCTCTGTGCAGGATGTCTGACAGTCACCAATGCCAGTTGCTTTGTTCTCCTTGCAGCCACGCCAACCAAAACACTACCTTTGAACACCCGTCTCGAACCATGATGGAGCACTTGCCTTCTCGAAACCCACCTCACAACCCTCCTCACAACTCGGGCCATGCGTCGCACAGGTCGGTAGGAAGGATGTTGGGGTCCCTGGTGAGGGGGAAGGTGTCGGGGGGTTTTGGTGCTTTTGCTTGTTGGCCAGCTGGCAAAACAAGACCGGGATATTATTTTCAAAGAGGACAAACTGGGCAGCTGCTGTTTATTGTGCATTATCATGTTGGACATGCAATAAGACTGGGTGGTAGGTCATGCTGAGTTCACTGTCATTACCGCACAAGCTGTCATTGCTTTGTATTTCAGGAGATAATCCATCACGCTTGATGTTCTTGTGCAATGTTGCATAGCTTTTTTATTCAATGAAATAGGCTTTTATGTTGACAATGCTGACAATCATTGTGTTGTGATGTAGATCAACCCAGGTTTTGCACGTGCTAAACTTTGTGCTGAGTTGGAGTGGTGTGGCTTTGACCTGTAAGCCTGGATGCTGTAAGCCTGGCTGCTGTAAGCCTGGCTGCTGTAAGCCTGGCTGCTGTAAGCCTGGGTGCTGTAAGCCTGGCTGCTGTAAGCCTGTAAGCCTGGCTGCTGTAAGCCTGGATGCTGTAAGCCTGGCTGCTGTAAGCCTGGCTGCTGTAAGCCTGGATGCTGTAAGCCTGGATGCTGTAAGCCTGGCTGCTGTAAGCCTGGCTGCTGTAAGCCTGGATGCTGTAAGCCTGGATGCTGTAAGCCTGGATGCTGTAAGCCTGTAAGCCTGGGTGCTGTAAGCCTGGCTGCTGTAAGCCTGGCTGCTGTAAGCCTGGATGCTGTAAGCCTGGATGCTGTAAGCCTGTAAGCCTGGCTGCTGTAAGCCTGGGTGCTGTAAGCCTGGCTGCTGTAAGCCTGGATGCTGTAAGCCTGGATGCTGTAAGCCTGGATGCTGTAAGCCTGGCTGCTGTAAGCCTGGATGCTGTAAGCCTGGATGCTGTAAGCCTGGATGCTGTAAGCCTGGCTGCTGTAAGCCTGGGTGCTGTAAGCCTGGATGCTGTAAGCCTGTAAGCCTGGGTGCTGTAAGCCTGGGTGCTGTAAGCCTGGGTGCTGTAAGCCTGTAAGCCTGGCTGCTGTAAGCCTGGCTGCTGTAAGCCTGGATGCTGTAAGCCTGTAAGCCTGGATGCTGTAAGCCTGTAAGCCTGGCTGCTGTAAGCCTGGATGCTGTAAGCCTGTAAGCCTGGCTGCTGTAAGCCTGTAAGCCTGGCTGTGTATTCCTGGCTGCTGTAAGCCTGGATGCTGTAAGCCTGGCTGCTGTAAGCCTGGATGCTGTAAGCCTGTAAGCCTGTAAGCTGTAAGCTGTAAGCCTGGCTGTTGTAATCCTGGCTGCTGTAAGGCTGGATGCTGTAAGCCTGGATGCTGTAATCCTGGATGCTGTAAGCCTGTATGCTGTAAGCCTGGATGCTGTAAGCCTGTAAGCCTGGCTGCTGTAAGCCTGGCTGCTGTAAGCCTGTAAGCCTGGCTTCTGTAAGCCTGTAAGCCTGGCTGCTGTAAGCCTGTAAGCCTGGCTGCTGTAAGCCTGGCTGCTGTAAGCCTGGCTGCTGTAAGCCTGGCTGCTGTAAGCCTGTAAGCCTGGCTTCTGTAAGCCTGGCTGCTGTAAGCCTGTAAGCCTGGGTGCTGTAAGCCTGGATGCTGTAAGCCTGGCTGCTGTAAGCCTGGATGCTGTAAGCCTGGATGCTGTAAGCCTGGATGCTGTAAGCCTGGATGCTGTAAGCCTGGATGCTGTAAGCCTGGATGCTGTAAGCCTGTAAGCCTGGCTGCTGTAAGCCTGTAAGCCTGGATGCTGTAAGCCTGGCTGCTGTAAGCCTGGATGCTGTAAGCCTGGATGCTGTAAGCCTGTAAGCCTGGATGCTGTAAGCCTGGCTGCTGTAAGCCTGGCTGCTGTAAGCCTGTAAGCCTGGATGCTGTAAGCCTGTAAGCCTGGCTGCTGTAAGCCTGGATGCTGTAAGCCTGGCTGCTGTAACACTGGATGCTGTAAGCCTGTAAACCTGGCTGCTGTAAGCCTGTAAGCCTGGATGCTGTAAGCCTGGATGCTGTAAGCCTGGCTGCTGTAAGCCTGGATGCTGTAAGCCTGGGCTGCTGTAAGCCTGGATGCTGTAAGCCTGGCTGCTGTAAGCCTGTAAGCCTGGCTGCTGTAAGCCTGGCTGCTGTAAGCCTGGCTGCTGTAAGCCTGGCTGCTGTAAGCCTGGATGCTGTAAGCCTGTAAGCCTGGATGCTGTAAGCCTGTAAACCTGGATGCTGTAAGCCTGGATGCTGTAAGCCTGGATGTTGTAAGCCTGGATGCTGTAAGCCTGGATCCTGTAAGCCTGGATGCTGTAAGCCTGTAAGCCTGGATGCTGTAAGCCTGGCTGCTGTAAGCCTGGATGCTGTAAGCCTGGCTGCTGTAAGCCTGGATGCTGTAAGCCTGGATGCTGTAAGCCTGGCTGCTGTAAGCCTGTAAGCCTGGCTGCTGTAAGCCTGGATGCTGTAAGCCTGGCTGCTGAAAGCCTGTAAGCCTGGCTGCTGTAAGCCTGTAAGCCTGGCTGCTGTAAGCCTGGCTGCTGTAAGCCTGGCTGCTGTAATCCTGTAAGCCTGGCTGCTGTAAGCCTGGCTGCTGTAAGCCTGTAAGCCTGGCTGCTGTAATCCTGTAAGCCTGGCTGCTGTAAGCCTGTAAGCCTGGCTGCTGTAAGCCTGGCTGCTGTAAGCCTGGCTGCTGTAAGCCTGGCTGCTGTAAGCCTGGCTGCTGTAAGCCTGGCTGCTGTAAGCCTGGCTGCTGTAAGCCTGGCTGCTGTAAGCCTGGCTGCTGTAAGCCTGGCTGCTGTAAGCCTGGCTGCTGTAAGCCTGGCTGCTGTAAGCCTGGCTGCTGTAAGCCTGTAAGCCTGGCTGCTGTAAGCCTGGCTGCTGTAAGCCTGTAAGCCTGGCTGCTGTAAGCCTGTAAGCCTGGCTGCTGTAAGCCTGGCTGCTGTAAGCCTGGCTGCTGTAAGCCTGGCTGCTGTAATCCTGGATGCTGTAAGCCTGTAAGCCTGGCTGCTGTAAGCCCTGTCTGCTGTAAGCCCTGGCTGCTGTAAGCCCTGGCTGCTGTAAGCCCTGGCTGCTGTAAGCCCTGGCTGCTGTAAGCCCTGGCTGCTGTAAGCCCTGGCTGCTGTAAGCCCTGGCTGCTGTAAGCCCTGGCTGCTGTAAGTCCTGGCTGCTGTAAGCCCTGGCTGCTGTAAGCCCTGGCTGCTGTAAGCCTGGCTGCTGAAAGCCTGTAAGCCTGGCTGCTGAAAGCCTGTAAGCCTGGCTGCTGTAAGCCTGGCTGCTGAAAGCCTGGCTGCTGTAAGCCTGGATGTTGTAAGCCTGGATGCTGTAAGCCTGGATGCTGTAAGCCTGTAAGCCTGGATGCTGTAAGCCTGGATGCTGTAAGCCTGGCTGCTGTAATCCTGGATGCTGTAAGCCTGGATGCTGTAAGCCTGGATGCTGTAAGCCTGGATGCTGTAAGCCTGGATGCTGTAAGCCTGGATGCTGTAAGCCTGGCTGCTGTACGCCTGGCTGCTGTACGCCTGGCTGCTGTAAGCCTGGCTGCTGAAAGCCTGTAAGCCTGGCTGCTGAAAGCCTGTAAGCCTGGCTGCTGTAAGCCTGAATGCTGTAAGCCTGGATGCTGTAAGCCTGGATGCTGTAAGCCTGGATGCTGTAAGCCTGGCTGCTGAAAGCCTGTAAGCCTGGATGCTGTAAGCCTGGCTGCTGAAAGCCTGTAAGCCTGGATGCTGTAAGCCTGGCTGCTGTAAGCCTGTAAGCCTGGCTGCTGTAAGCCTGGATGCTGTAAGCCTGGCTGCTGTAAGCCTGTAAGCCTGGCTGCTGTAAGCCTGTAAGCATGGCTGCTGTAAGCCTGGATGCTGTAAGCCTGGATGCTGTAAGCCTGGATGCTGTAAGGCTGTAAGCCTGGCTGCTGTAAGCCTGTAAGACTGGCTGTGTAAGCCTGGATGCTGTAAGGCTGTAAGCCTGGCTGCTGTAAGCCTGTAAGACTGGCTGTGTAAGCCTGGCTGTGTAAGCCTGGCTGCTGTAAGCCTGTAAGCCTGGCTGCTGTAAGCCTGGATGCTGTAAGCCTGGATGCTGTAAGCCTGGATGCTGTAAGGCTGTAAGCCTGGCTGCTGTAAGCCTGTAAGACTGGCTGTGTAAGCCTGGATGCTGTAAGCCTGGATGCTGTAAGCCTGGCTGCTGTAAGCCTGGATGCTGTAAGCCTGGCTGCTGTAAGCCTGTAAGACTGGCTGTGTAAGCCTGTAAGCCTGGGTGCTGTAAGCCTGGCTGCTGTAAGCCTGTAAGCCTGGATGCTGTAAGCCTGGCTGCTGTAAGCCTGGATGCTGTAAGCCTGGATGCTGTAAACCTGTAAGCCTGGGTGCTGTAAGCCTGGCTGCTGTAAGCCTGGCTGTGTAAGCCTGGATGCTGTAAGCCTGTAAGCCTGGGTGCTGTAAGCATGGGTGCTGTCTCCCTGCTTTGGCTGTCAACGCCTCGTGGACATTTGGAACTGAGGCGTCCTTTCTCTCCCTCTCTGTCTCTGAAATGGACAAGTCTGAGGAGGCTCCATTCTGTATGAGAGGACGGAAGAGTCATCCCTTTGTCCTTGTGGATGGAAGCCATGTTTGGGTGTGGCAAGAACGTCCTTGCTGTGCTGAGGCAAAGAGTTGCTGTGACTTTACCAAGTGTGTCGTGTTTCAAAGATTTAAAACGCAAAACATAATGAATAATGTCTCCTCACAGCCATCTCCTCACTGAAGATTTAATTTTTACCTAAACTTCTTCAGAACGCAGAGTCTAATAGTCTTTTTGAGAAAAGGAGGAAGATATGCAGAGCAGCGCTAACTCTTGAATGGAAACACAGTCAACAGTGCTGTGAAGTGCTGTTGTGGGATTGCTGTAGGACAGCCTCAGTTGCCAGCTCTGGAGCTGTCATGAACTCATGGACCTTAGCCTTTCCAGGGCGTACTGGGACAAACTTTGGTTGGTGCCTTCCCTGGGCGGGCTCCCAGCTTTTGAAATCCTGATTTTGAGTGGCCTGTGTGTTGGTCTTGTGATGGCCAATGGATGTGCAGCCACACAATGTCCTCTAGGGTGCACAGTCGTGGCAGCAAACACCGTTGAAGAGGAGAGCGCTGTAGTTCGCCATTTTTGACTGCATTGACTCGGTCTGCCTTCCGCAGGAGCTGGCAGTCGGAGGACGTTGAAATCATCTCCATTCTAGGGTGGGTTTCCAACTCTGCAACTTGCCCTATACTCGTACTGACGGAGCTGTAATCAGTAACGCTGTTGATTAATGCTGTTGCTGAGAGGAGCCAGCCTGGCGGTTTCAAGTGGCTGCTTTGGACTAACACCCATAAAGTGACTCGCGATTTGCACAGCACTTCCTCACTGCCAGGACACACCGTGGCCACACGGCAAAACTGGCTGTGACGGCGTGGGCCACTTTGCAGGGGGAGGACAGCGTGGACGTCACGCGGGTTTTGAAGAGAAAAATGTTTACATACAAATTGCATTTTCTGCATGTCTTGAGGACAACAAACCTTTTGAGCTGGTCTACACGTAATTCATGGACTGCTTTTGTTGTGACAAGTGAGATGGAGTCTTGAGAACCAAAGTCAGATGCTTTGATGTTGAGCGAATTAATCGTAATTGCACAACAAGCACACACAAAGTCGCCGCCGCCACCCACCCCCCCCCCCCCCCCGCCCCTCCCCCCCCCCTCCCCGCCCCCCCCCCCCCCCCCCCCCCCCCCCCGTCGCCTTTTAACATTTTAACAAGACTAGAAACAAGGGAGACAAACTCCTTTGAAATTTAAAACAGAATGACAAAGTGGAACATGCGGTGACAACTTTTAAAGATATATTTTAGATGCTGGATACGCTGGGATTTTATTCTACAACTCAACACTCCATCAGTCTTGTGGTTGACGGTTATGCTGGAGCTGTGTGCAGAATGTGTGCAGAATGCATGCCGTTTGTGCAGAAAGTGCATGGTTGGTATTTACACACTTGGTGTGAGTCTCGTGTACACATCAACCTGAACGGCTGTGCATACCAGGTGCTTACATGCAGCGCATCCTGCATGTAAGAAGATGGTGAAACATTGTCACAACTATCCTCCAGCAGCAGTATGTCCTGTAGAAAGCAGCATACCTTGGACGGCCCAGTTTCGGACAGAGCTGTGTCCAGTTGTAACGTATACCTTGGACGGCCCAGTTTCGGACAGAGCTGTGTCCAGTTGTAACGTATACCTTGGACGGCCCAGTTTCGGACAGAGCTGTGTCCAGTTGTAACGTATACCTTGGACGGCCCAGTTTCGGACAGAGCTGTGTCCAGTTGTGACGTATACCTTGGACCCCCCAGTTTCGGACAGAGCTGTGTCCAGTTGTGACGTATATCTTGGACGGTCCAGTTGTGGACAGAGCTGGGTCCAGTAGTGACGTACACCCTGGACGGTCCAGTTTTGGACAGAGCTGTCTCCAAACTGACGTGCTGCCTGGGACCTGTCTTGTCTTGGTTTAGTCTGACTGCCCAGGAAGCAGGGCGTGGCACTTCCTGTGGAGGCTGCCAGACTGACGTGCAAAGCGTGCACGGTTCCTCTTTATCCACTGCAGCTGGAGTGCACACACTGTGTACACAGATCACACCAGGTGTGTAGGCAGCCTGCGTCCTAATGTGTGCCCGTGTTGTGTTCCCTGCGTGCTGGTCAAACCACCCAATGTGTCCTGCTGACACGTGTGCCGTGCGTGCTTTCTTGCTAGGTCTCCCCCTCAGAGCCCCTCCCAGCCCAGCGCCAAACGCCAGACGGCCAAGCAGCGGTCAGTCCTGCATCTCTCCCCGTCCTCCTTTTCGTCCTCCTTTTCGTCCTTCTTTCCTTCCATCGTTCTGCACCTCCCTTCTCGTCAGGTCGTCTGGAAGCAATTTTGATTTGCTTCGTTTTGCTTTTGATGTGAGTTTTTCTTCTTCTGGGATTTGGTATTATGGTGGTGGTAGATGTTACTTTTAAACGAATGAGAAATGATTATGTCTTTAGAACCGTAAACTATTCGTAATAAAGCGAATGAGAAATGATTATGTCTAACCGTAAACTATTCGTAATAAAGCGAATGAGAAATGATTATGTCTAACCGTAAACTATTCGTAATAAAGCCCCGATTTGAGAACTTTCCCTTGCCTTGCCACTGTACGTGTGTTGAGACTGCGTCAGACACCACTGTACGTGTGTTGAGACTGCGTCATACACCACTGTACGTGTGTTGAGACTGCGTCAGACACCCCTGTACGTGTGTTGAGACTGCGTCAGACACCACTGTACGTGTGTTGAGACTGCGTCAGACACCACTGTACGTGTGCTGAGACTGCGTCAGACACCACTGTACATGTGCTGAGACTGCGTCAGACACCACTGTACGTGTGCTGAGACTGCGTCAGACACCACTGTACGTGTGTTAAGACTGCGTCAGACACCACTGTACGTGTGCTGAGACTGCGTCAGACACCACTGTACGTGTGTTGAGACTGCGTCAGACACCACTGTACGTGTGCTGAGACTGCGTCAGACACCACTGTACGTGTGTTGAGACTGCGTCAGACACCACTGTACGTGTGCTGAGACTGCGTCAGACACCACTGTACGTGTGTTGAGACTGCGTCAGACACCACTGTACGTGTGCTGAGACTGCGTCAGACACCACTGTACGTGTGTTGAGACTGCGTCAGACACCACTGTACGTGTGCTGAGACTGCGTCAGACACCACTGTACGTGTGTTGAGACTGCGTCAGACACCACTGTACGTGTGCTGAGACTGCGTCAGACACCACTGTACGTGTGTTGAGACTGCGTCAGACACCACTGTACGTGTGCTGAGACTGCGTCAGACACCACTGTACGTGTGTGTTGAGACTGCGTCAGACACCACTGTACGTGTGCTGAGACTGCGTCAGACACCACTGTACGTGTGTTAAGACTGCGTCAGACACCACTGTACGTGTGCTGAGACTGCGTCAGTCACCACTGTACGTGTGCTGAGACTGCGTCAGACACCACTGTACGTGTGCTGAGACTGCGTCAGACACCACTGTACGTGTGCTGAGACTGCGTCAGACACCACTGTACGTGTGTTAAGACTGCGTCAGACACCACTGTACGTGTGCTGAGACTGCGTCAGACACCACTGTACGTGTGCTGAGACTGCGTCAGACACCACTGTACGTGTGTTAAGACTGCGTCAGACACCACTGTACGTGTGTTGAGACTGCGTCAGTCACCACTGTACGTGTGTTGAGACTGCGTCAGACACCACTGTACGTGTGCTGAGACTGCGTCAGACACCACTGTACGTGTGTTGAGACTGCGTCAGACACCACTGTACGTGTGCTGAGACTGCGTCTGACGCGACTATTGCAGGCAAAGCAGACTCGTGTCTTGGTGGCGGTCTCGGTGTTGACGTGTGAGCCGGCAAGGATGACTCGTCTTAACACTCACTCCACTCTACCAAGTCCACTCCACTCCACTCACTCCACTCCACTCCACTTCACTCCACTCACTCCACTCCACTCCATTCCATGCACTCCACTTCACTCCACTCAGTGCACACATGCCTGTAACGCCCTGCACTAATCCAATGCACTGACATGTGTTTATTGACATGTGTTTACTGACATATGTTTATTGATATGTGTTTACTGACATGTGTTTATTGACATGTGTTTATTGACACGTGTTTACTGACATGTGTTTATTGACATGTCTTTACTGACATGTGTTTATTGACATGTGTTTATTGACATGTGTTTATTGACACGTTCGTCCCAACTCATTCCTTGTAGTTCTGCACAGCAATTCACCTTGTGACACAGATGATCAATGCGGACCCATGCAGCAAAGAAACCTTTGCACATCCAACTATGATAATTATCCGACACCTGTTTCTTCATGGAGCAGTTACAGTCAGCACTTAAATTGTGATACTGATAATAGTTATTGAGTTTTACAATTTGCTGGGTTTGTTTTTTATGAACTTGCCCTGTGATAATAGCTCAGATTATTTTGTGCACGGAATAAATTGTTTCGTTATACTGTATATTGCAATCGTTAGCAGTAGAAATCCTTCTTCAATTGTGTCCAACATGGAAAAACCCTTTTCATCAAAAATAGTTCTTTCTGTTGTGGAAACGCACGCACACGCACACGCGCACTCAAACACGCACACACACGCACATACACACACGTACACACACATACGTACATACACACGTACATACACACACGTACACACACTTACATACACACGTACATACACACACGTACACACACAAGTACATACACACACGTACATACACACACAATTACATACACACACGTACATACACACACGTACACACACACACTTACATACACACGTACACACACACACTTACATACACACGTACACACACACTTACATACACACGTACATACACACGCACACACACACACACGTACATACACACACGTACACATTCACACACACACGTACACACACACACTTACATACACACGTACACAAACGTACATACACACACGTACACATTCACACACACACGTACATGGGTTCATGCTGGTGCCTCTGTTTGCAGGGCTCCGTCCTCCACGCGGACCCAGGCGTCCCGGGTCATCAAGCGGGGCTGGCTGCACAGACATGTAAGTTGCCTTGTCTCCGACTTTCAAGCGGGGCTGGCTGCACAGACACATAAGTTGCCTTGTCTCCGACTTCCAAGCGGGGCTGGCTGCACAGACACATAAGTTGCCTTGTCTCCGACTTTCAAGCGGGGCTGGCTGCACAGACACGTAAGTTGTCTTGTCTCCGACTTTCAAGCGGGGCTGGCTGCACAGACACATAAGTTGCCTTGTCTCCGACTTCCAAGCGGGGCTGGCTGCACAGACACATAAGTTGTCTTGTCTCCGACTTTCAAGCAGGGCTGGCTGCACACACACGTAAGTTGCCTTGTCTCCGACTTTCAAGCGGGGCTGGCTGCACAGACACGTAAGTTGCCTTGTCTCCGACTTTCAAGCGGGGCTGGCTGCACACACACATAAGTTGCCTTGTCTCCGACTTTCAAGCGGGGCTGGCTGCACACACACGTAAGTTGTCTTGTCTCCGACTTCCAAGCGGGGCTGGCTGCACACACACATAAGTTGTCTTGTCTCCGACTTTCAAGCGGGGCTGGCTGCACAGACACGTAAGTTGCCTTGTCTCCGACTTTCAAGCAGGGCTGGCTGCACACACACATAAGTTGTCTTGTCTCCGACTTTCAAGCGGGGCTGGCTGCACACACACGTAAGTTGTCTTGTCTCCGACTTTCAAGCAGGGCTGGCTGCACACACACATAAGTTGCCTTGTCTCCGACTTTCAAGCGGGGCTGGCTGCACACACACGTAAGTTGTCTTGTCTCCGACTTCCAAGCGGGGCTGGCTGCACACACACATAAGTTGTCTTGTCTCCGACTTTCAAGCGGGGCTGGCTGCACACACACGTAAGTTGCCTTGTCTCCGACTTTCAAGCAGGGCTGGCTGCACACACACATAAGTTGCCTTGTCTCCGACTTTCAAGCAGGGCTGGCTGCACAGACACATAAGTTGCCTTGTCTCCGACTTCCAAGCGGGGCTGGCTGCACACACACGTAAGTTGCCTTGTCTCCGACTTCCAAGCGGGGCTGGCTGCACACACACATAAGTTGCCTTGTCTCCGACTTTCAAGCGGGGCTGGCTGCACACACACGTAAGTTGCCTTGTCTCCGACTTTCAAGCGGGGCTGGCTGCACAGACACATAAGTTGCCTTGTCTCCGACTTTCAAGCGGGGCTGGCTGCACACACACATAAGTTGCCTTGTCTCCGACTTTCAAGCGGGGCTGGCTGCACACACACGTAAGTTGCCTTGTCTCCGACTTCCAAGCGGGGCTGGCTGCACACACACGTAAGTTGTCTTGTCTCCGACTTCCAAGCGGGGCTGGCTGCACACACACGTAAGTTGCCTTGTCTCCGACTTTCAAGCGGGGCTGGCTGCACAGACACATAAGTTGCCTTGTCTCCGACTTCCAAGCGGGGCTGGCTGCACACACACGTAAGTTGCCTTGTCTCCGACTTTCAAGCGGGGCTGGCTGCACACATACGTAAGTTGTCTTGTCTCCGACTTCCAAGCGGGGCTGGCTGCACACACACATAAGTTGCCTTGTCTCCGACTTTCAAGCGGGGCTGGCTGCACAGACACGTAAGTTGTCTTGTCTCCGACTTTCAAGCGGGGCTGGCTGCACACACACGTAAGTTGCCTTGTCTCCGACTTTCAAGCGGGGCTGGCTGCACAGACACGTAAGTTGCCTTGTCTCCGACTTTCAAGCGGGGCTGGCTGCACACACACATAAGTTGCCTTGTCTCCGACTTTCAAGCAGGGCTGGCTGCACACACACATAAGTTGCCTTGTCTCCGACTTCCAAGCGGGGCTGGCTGCACAGACACATAAGTTGCCTTGTCTCCGACTTCCAAGCGGGGCTGGCTGCACAGACACATAAGTTGCCTTGTCTCCGACTTTCAAGCGGGGCTGGCTGCACAGACACGTAAGTTGTCTTGTCTCCGACTTTCAAGCGGGGCTGGCTGCACACACACGTAAGTTGCCTTGTCTCCGACTTCCAAGCGGGGCTGGCTGCACAGACACATAAGTTGCCTTGTCTCCGACTTCCAAGCGGGGCTGGCTGCATAGACACGTAAGTTGCCTTGTCTCCGACTTCCAAGCTGGGCTGGCTGCATAGACACGTAAGTTGCCTTGTCTCCGACTTTCAAGCGGGGCTGGCTGCACACACACATAAGTTGCCTTGTCTCCGACTTTCAAGCGGGGCTGGCTGCACACACACGTAAGTTGCCTTGTCTCCGACTTTCAAGCGGGGCTGGCTGCACAGACATGTAAGTTGCCTTGTCTCCGACTTTCAAGCGGGGCTGGCTGCACAGACACATAAGTTGTCTTGTCTCCGACTTCCAAGCGGGGCTGGCTGCACAGACACGTAAGTTGCCTTGTCTCCGACTTTCAAGCGGGGCTGGCTGCACAGACACAAAAGTTGCCTTGTCTCCGACTTTCAAGCGGGGCTGGCTGCACAGACACAAAAGTTGCCTTGCCTCCGACTTTCAAGCGGGGCTGGCTGCACACACACGTAAGTTGCCTTGTCTCCGACTTCCAAGCGGGGCTGGCTGCACACACACGTAAGTTGCCTTGTCTCCGACTTTCAAGCGGGGCTGGCTGCACACACACGTAAGTTGCCTTGTCTCCGACTTTCAAGCGGGGCTGGCTGCACAGACACGTAAGTTGCCTTGTCTCCGACTTTCAAGCGGGGCTGGCTGCACACACACATAAGTTGTCTTGTCTCCGACTTTCAAGCGGGGCTGGCTGCACAGACACGTAAGTTGCCTTGTCTCCGACTTTCAAGCGGGGCTGGCTGCACAGACACATAAGTTGTCTTGTCTCCGACTTCCAAGCGGGGCTGGCTGCACAGACACATAAGTTGCCTTGTCTCCGACTTCCAAGCAGGGCTGGCTGCACAGACACAAAAGTTGCCTTGTCTCCGACTTCCAAGCGGGGCTGGCTGCACAGACACATAAGTTGTCTTGTCTCCGACTTCCAAGCAGGGCTGGCTGCACAGACACAAAAGTTGCCTTGTCTCCGACTTCCAAGCGGGGCTGGCTGCACACACACGTAAGTTGCCTTGTCTCCGACTTCCAAGCGGGGCTGGCTGCACACACACATAAGTTGCCTTGTCTCCGACTTCCAAGCGGGGCTGGCTGCACACACACATAAGTTGCCTTGTCTCCGACTTCCAAGCGGGGCTGGCTGCACACACACATAAGTTGCCTTGTCTCCGACTTTCAAGCGGGGCTGGCTGCACACACACATAAGTTGCCTTGTCTCCGACTTCCAAGCGGGGCTGGCTGCACACACACATAAGTTGCCTTGTCTCCGACTTCCAAGCGGGGCTGGCTGCACAGACACATAAGTTGCCTTGTCTCCGACTTCCAAGCGGGGCTGGCTGCACACATACGTAAGTTGCCTTGTCTCCGACTTTCAAGCAGGGCTGGCTGCACACACACATAAGTTGTCTTGTCTCCGACTTCCAAGCGGGGCTGGCTGCACAGACACGTAAGTTGCCTTGTCTCCGACTTTCAAGCGGGGCTGGCTGCACACATACGTAAGTTGCCTTGTCTCCGACTTCCAAGCGGGGCTGGCTGCATAGACACATAAGTTGTCTTGTCTCCGACTTCCAAGCGGGGCTGGCTGCACAGACACGTAAGTTGCCTTGTCTCCGACTTTCAAGCGGGGCTGGCTGCACACATACGTAAGTTGCCTTGTCTCCGACTTTCAAGCGGGGCTGGCTGCACAGACACATAAGTTGCCTTGTCTCCGACTTTCAAGCGGGGCTGGCTGCACACACACATAAGTTGCCTTGTCTCCGACTTCCAAGCGGGGCTGGCTGCACACACACATAAGTTGCCTTGTCTCCGACTTCCAAGCGGGGCTGGCTGCACAGACACATAAGTTGCCTTGTCTCCGACTTTCAAGCGGGGCTGGCTGCACACACACGTAAGTTGCCTTGTCTCCGACTTTCAAGCGGGGCTGGCTGCACACACACATAAGTTGCCTTGTCTCCGACTTCCAAGCGGGGCTGGCTGCACACATACGTAAGTTGCCTTGTCTCCGACTTTCAAGCAGGGCTGGCTGCACACACACATAAGTTGTCTTGTCTCCGACTTTCAAGCGGGGCTGGCTGCACACACACGTAAGTTGCCTTGTCTCCGACTTTCAAGCGGGGCTGGCTGCACAGACACATAAGTTGCCTTGTCTCCGACTTTCAAGCGGGGCTGGCTGCACAGACACATAAGTTGCCTTGTCTCCGACTTCCAAGCGGGGCTGGCTGCACACACACGTAAGTTGCCTTTCAAGCGGGGCTGGCTGCACAGACACGTAAGTTGCCTTGTCTCCGACTTTCAAGCGGGGCTGGCTGCACAGACACATAAGTTGCCTTGTCTCCGACTTTCAAGCAGGGCTGGCTGCACACACACATAAGTTGCCTTGTCTCCGACTTCCAAGCGGGGCTGGCTGCACAGACACATAAGTTGCCTTGTCTCCGACTTCCAAGCGGGGCTGGCTGCACAGACACGTAAGTTGCCTTGTCTCCGACTTCCAAGCGGGGCTGGCTGCACAGACACATAAGTTGCCTTGTCTCCGACTTTCAAGCAGGGCTGGCTGCACACACACATAAGTTGCCTTGTCTCCGACTTCCAAGCGGGGCTGGCTGCACACACACATAAGTTGCCTTGTCTCCGACTTCCAAGCGGGGCTGGCTGCACAGACACGTAAGTTGCCTTGTCTCCGACTTCCAAGCGGGGCTGGCTGCACAGACACATAAGTTGCCTTGTCTCCGACTTTCAAGCAGGGCTGGCTGCACACACACATAAGTTGCCTTGTCTCCGACTTCCAAGCGGGGCTGGCTGCACAGACACAAAAGTTGCCTTGTCTCCGACTTCCAAGCGGGGCTGGCTGCACAGACACGTAAGTTGCCTTGTCTCCGACTTTCAAGCGGGGCTGGCTGCACACATACGTAAGTTGCCTTGTCTCCGACTTTCAAGCAGGGCTGGCTGCACACACACATACGTTGTCTTGTCTCCGACTTTCAAGCGGGGCTGGCTGCACACACACATAAGTTGCCTTGTCTCCGACTTTCAAGCGGGGCTGGCTGCACAGACACATAAGTTGCCTTGTCTCCGACTTCCAAGCGGGGCTGGCTGCACAGACACATAAGTTGCCTTGTCTCCGACTTTCAAGCGGGGCTGGCTGCACAGACACATAAGTTGCCTTGTCTCCGACTTCCAAGCGGGGCTGGCTGCACAGACACATAAGTTGCCTTGTCTCCGACTTTCAAGCGGGGCTGGCTGCACACACACGTAAGTTGCCTTGTCTCCGACTTTCAAGCGGGGCTGGCTGCACACACACATAAGTTGTCTTGTCTCCGACTTTCAAGCGGGGCTGGCTGCACACACACGTAAGTTGCCTTGTCTCCGACTTTCAAGCGGGGCTGGCTGCACAGACACATAAGTTGCCTTGTCTCCGACTTTCAAGCGGGGCTGGCTGCACAGACACATAAGTTGCCTTGTCTCCGACTTCCAAGCGGGGCTGGCTGCACACACACGTAAGTTGCCTTTCAAGCGGGGCTGGCTGCACAGACACGTAAGTTGCCTTGTCTCCGACTTTCAAGCGGGGCTGGCTGCACAGACACATAAGTTGCCTTGTCTCCGACTTTCAAGCAGGGCTGGCTGCACACACACATAAGTTGCCTTGTCTCCGACTTCCAAGCGGGGCTGGCTGCACAGACACATAAGTTGCCTTGTCTCCGACTTCCAAGCGGGGCTGGCTGCACAGACACGTAAGTTGCCTTGTCTCCGACTTCCAAGCGGGGCTGGCTGCACAGACACATAAGTTGCCTTGTCTCCGACTTTCAAGCAGGGCTGGCTGCACACACACATAAGTTGCCTTGTCTCCGACTTCCAAGCGGGGCTGGCTGCACAGACACGTAAGTTGCCTTGTCTCCGACTTCCAAGCGGGGCTGGCTGCACAGACACATAAGTTGCCTTGTCTCCGACTTTCAAGCAGGGCTGGCTGCACACACACATAAGTTGCCTTGTCTCCGACTTCCAAGCGGGGCTGGCTGCACAGACACAAAAGTTGCCTTGTCTCCGACTTCCAAGCGGGGCTGGCTGCACAGACACGTAAGTTGCCTTGTCTCCGACTTTCAAGCGGGGCTGGCTGCACACATACGTAAGTTGCCTTGTCTCCGACTTTCAAGCAGGGCTGGCTGCACACACACATACGTTGTCTTGTCTCCGACTTTCAAGCGGGGCTGGCTGCACACACACATAAGTTGCCTTGTCTCCGACTTTCAAGCGGGGCTGGCTGCACAGACACATAAGTTGCCTTGTCTCCGACTTCCAAGCGGGGCTGGCTGCACAGACACATAAGTTGCCTTGTCTCCGACTTTCAAGCGGGGCTGGCTGCACAGACACATAAGTTGCCTTGTCTCCGACTTCCAAGCGGGGCTGGCTGCACAGACACATAAGTTGCCTTGTCTCCGACTTTCAAGCGGGGCTGGCTGCACACACACGTAAGTTGCCTTGTCTCCGACTTTCAAGCGGGGCTGGCTGCACACACACGTAAGTTGCCTTGTCTCCGACTTTCAAGCGGGGCTGGCTGCACACACACGTAAGTTGCCTTGTCTCCGACTTCCAAGCGGGGCTGGCTGCACAGACACATAAGTTGCCTTGTCTCCGACTTCCAAGCGGGGCTGGCTGCACACACACGTAAGTTGCCTTGTCTCCGACTTCCAAGCAGGGCTGGCTGCACAGACACATAAGTTGTCTTGCACTCCGACTTTCAAGCGGGGCTGGCTGCACAGACACGTAAGTTGCCTTGTCTCCGACTTTCAAGCGGGGCTGGCTGCACACACACGTAAGTTGCCTTGTCTCCGACTTCCAAGCGGGGCTGGCTGCACAGACACATAAGTTGTCTTGTCTCCGACTTTCAAGCGGGGCTGGCTGCACACACACATAAGTTGCCTTGTCTCCGACTTCCAAGCGGGGCTGGCTGCATAGACACGTAAGTTGCCTTGTCTCCGACTTTCAATGCAGCTGCGCTCCCAGAGGCGTTAGCATGGACTACAACTGGTCAAACCTTCTCCGTTTCCATCCGTCTCTATGCGTTAACGTGAAAGAATCGTGTTTGCGTCTGATGTGTTTTCGATGTGTAATTACAGCACTGCGATTGGCTTGTTTTCTGAGCGGACGCAGTGTGTTAGGCTCCTGAAGTGCGAATTGCCTTTCCTTGTCATAAATCACAGCTGCAGTTGACTTTTAAAACGAACCCCGGCAGTGTACACAGCGTCCCATCGATATTTCCTCCTTCCTGTCTGTCTCGCTGTGGCCCCATCTCGCCATGACGCTTGGCCTATGATCTCGAGGTGCTGTACTCGCATTGCTTCTCCCCACCCGGGAGTAAAACCGGGTGCCTATGCGGGCAGTGACGGCATACTGGTGTGAGTTAAGCCTTGTATGCGGCTGTGCCAGCATGGGGTGGGAACACTGGGAAATGGGAAGGGGTTAGAGTGTAAAGCGGTTTGAGACTCGTGTGTGTGCGCGTGTGTGCGTGTTTGTGTGTGTGTGCGTGTTTGTGTGTGTATGTACGTGTGTGTGTGTGTACGTACGTGTGTGCGCATTCAGTCGCTTTTATCTCGTCGTTTGCTGCCGGGGTGGCACTCCATGCCAAGTGCCCTAGTCAGCGCGTGTGACTTTCACTGCGACCTACCGCACGCTGTCCCTGTCCCCGTGCCTTTCAGGAAGCCACCAGTCTCTCCAAAAGCTGGAAGCGCAGATGGGCCGTGCTGGCAGACTTTGCCATTTTCTTCTACAAAAGTAAGTCTCTGCCTCTGTCTCTGTCTCTGTTTCTGTCTCTCTGTCTCTGTCTCTCTGTCTGTCTGTCTGTCTGTCTGTCTGTCTGTCTGTCTGTCTGTCTCTCTCTCTCTCTCTCTCTCTCTCTCTCTCTCTCTCTCTCTCTCTCTCGTGTGTGTGTGTGTGTGTGTATGTGTGTGTGTGTGTGTCTGTGTGTATGTTTGTGTGAGTGTTTGTGTGTATGTTTGTGTGTGTGTTTGTGTGTCTGTGTGTGTGTGTGTGTGTTTGTGTGTGTGTGTTTGTGTGTCTGTGTGTATGTGTTTGTGTGTGTATGTGTGTGTGTGTGTGTGTGTGTGTGTGTGTGTTTGTGTGTGTGGACTGACCACGGTGTAGATGTTGGAGTGACCACTGTGGATGTGTGGACGTGGACTGACCACGGAGTGGATATTGGAGCGACCACGGTGTTGATATTGGAATGACCACTGTGTGGATGTTGGAGTGACCACGGTGTAGATGTTGGAGTGACCAGGGTGAGGATGTTGGAGTGACCAGGGTGTGGATGTTGGAGTGACCAGGCTGAGGATGTTGGAGTGACCAGGGTGAGGATGTTGGAGTGACCAGGCTGAGGATGTTGGAGTGACCAGGGTGAGGATGTTGGAGTGACCAGGGTGAGGATGTTGGAGTGACCAGGGTGAGGATGTTGGAGTGACCAGGGTGAGGATGTTGGAGTGACCAGGGTGAGGATGTTGGAGTGACCAGGGTGAGGATGTTGGAGTGACCAGGGTGAGGATGTTGGAGTGACCAGGGTGAGGATGTTGGAGTGACCACTGACTGGCTGTTGCAGACGAGGAGGAGAAGGGAGCCCTGCACTCTGTCTTGCTGCCCAGCTACAAGATCAACCACTGCGACCGATCCGACCCCGTCAACCGGATCTTCTCCTTCAAGGTGCGTGTCCTCCGCTGTGCCTTGTAGTGGGCTGCATATGAACCTACTATTTTAGTTGGTAACTACGTCGTAGTTGTCTACTTCGTTCACAACTTTGAGTTGTTCCCAACTACGACAGTAAGGTCTGCATGAGACGCTACTTGGTCGCCACAACGAAGTAATGACCCAGATTATTATCTTGGGATATCCCATCTAATGCGCATGCGTAGAGCAGGTCACGACAAGAGGTGAACTAGCCAACTCCTTGCACAATTCAATGGCCGACGTGTTGCCGGTTCGCACAGAAAACGCTCTATTTCGGGATACTAGCAACCCATCCAAAGAAAATGTAAGCCATGCACAGCATTAATTTATCAAAGCTGTATGTTGAATGCATCTGTAGGTCGTGAAAGCTTTTAGATTTTACAAATCTAATGCAGGTCGACGCATCCACGCTGAAGCATGAGTTACCTGTTGCCATCGGTCACGGCGTATTACAGAGAAGCGTCATCAGTCATCCGTCATCCTTCCGGCGGAAGGATGACGGATGACGCCGTGACCGATGGCAACAGGTAACTCATGCTTCAGCGTGGATGCGTCGACCTGCATTAGATTTGTAAAATCTAAAAGCTTTCACGACCTATTGATGCATTCAACATACAGCTTTGATGAATTAATGCTGTGCATGGCTTATATTTTCTTTGGATGGGTTGCTAGTAACCCGAAATAGAGCGTTTTCTGTGCGAATCGGAGAGAGGTCCGCCATTGAAATTTGCAAATAGTTGGCTACTTGGCCGTGTAGTGCTGCCACAGATCACCACTAAATTTTGGGTCGTTTAGTGGCCAACTTAGGAGGTAACTACGCGTAGTCCGCTTTCATGCAGACCTTACTTCGCAATTTAGTAGCAAACTTCCGATTTAGTTGCCTACTACCGTGTAGTAGGTTCATATGCAGCCCACTACAGGCAGCCAGCCTGTGGTGGTGGAGAGAGGCAGAGTGCGAGAGGCTGCGCTGGCGTCAGTTCCTGATGCACCCTGCACGGTGGACGAGCTGTCATGTGCAGCTGCTGCTTGCATGTTCAAGTGAGAGAGAGAGAGAGAGAGAGAGAGAGAGAGAGAGAGAGAGAGAGAGAGAGAGAGAGAGAGAGAAGAGAGAACGAACGAACGGATTTTTTGAATAGGTCACTGGCCCCTTTCAAGTATACAATGCAAGTACATGTCAATACATTTCAAGTGAACAGTGTCAATACTTACCAGTACATTAAAGGGAAAATTACTTAGCAAATATAAAAGCTGTCCCGCTCCGCAGACTCAAGCGCATCCTGTCTACGTTTAAATGCCTTATACAAAAACATACTAGTTGCTCTTATTGTCTTCATGCGTTTACTGGACATTAGGCGTTTTACCGGTTCATCGACGTTCAAATCTAAAGAAGCAAATAAGAAATGTTCCCTTAAAACAAGAGAGAGAGAGAAAGAGAGAGAGAGAGAGAGAGAGAGAGAGAGAGAGAGAGAGATTGATTGATTGACTCTTTATTGCGGCCGACGACCCATCATAGTTACAGCAATATGTGTGCGTAGAATAATTTAAATCGACATGTGTTAAAAACATCCGGAGATATATTTACAGGATATGATCAAACATCTCAGATTTTACAGTAGTCATGTACACAAACTCGTTTAGTGTGCTCCTTGAATAACGTACGTCTGTGCCTCAAACTAGATAAATTAAGAGTTAAAAGTGAATCACAGATTCAGCGTTTCAAGAAACAGTCGAACAGATCACAGAGGGATTATCATACATGTATACCTGAGACTGAATATATACGTATATTGAAATAGTATGAGAGAGAGAGAGAGAGAGAGAGAGAGAGAGAGAGAGAGAGAGAGAGACAGACAGACAGACAGACAGATAGACAGACAGACAGACAGACAGACAGACAGACAGACAGACACACAGACAGATACACAGACAGACACACAGACAGACAGACAGAGGTGTTTGTGAATGGATGTGTCTGCGTGTGTGTGTGTGTATGTATGTATGTGTGTGTGTATGTGTGTGTGTATGTGTGTGTGTATGTGTGTGTGTGTAAGGGTTGGAGGCCAAGAAGGAGCACTACTAGATCTGGCTCTCTGTTCCCTGTACCCACAGCGTGATCTGGCTCTCTGTACCTGTACCCACAGCGTGATCTGGCTCTGTTTCCCTGTACCCACAGCGTGATCTGGCTCTGTTTCCCTGTACCCACAGCGTGATCTGGCTCTCTGTACCTGTACCCACAGCGTGATCTGGCTCTCTGTACCTGTACCCACAGCGTGATCTGGCTCTCTGTACCTGTACCCACAGCGTGATCTGGCTCTCTGTTTCCCTGTACCCACAGCGTGATCTGGCTCTCTGTTTCCCTGTACCCACAGCGTGATCTGGCTCTCTGTACCTGTACCCACAGCGTGATCTGGCTCTCTGTACCTGTACCCACAGCGTGATCTGGCTCTCTGTTTCCCTGTACCCACAGCGTGATCTGGCTCTCTGTTTCCCTGTACCCACAGCGTGATCTGGCTCTCTGTATCCCTGTACCCACAGCGTGATCTGGCTCTGTTTCCCTGTACCCACAGCGTGATCTGGCTCTCTGTTTCCCTGTACCCACAGCGTGATCTGGCTCTCTGTTTCCCTGTACCCACAGCGTGATCTGGCTCTGTTTCCCTGTACCCACAGCGTGATCTGGCTCTCTGTTCCCTGTACCCACAGCGTGATCTGGCTCTCTGTTTCCCTGTACCCACAGCGTGATCTGGCTCTCTGTACCTGTACCCACAGCGTGATCTGGCTCTCTGTTTCCCTGTACCCACAGCGTGATCTGGCTCTCTGTTTCCCTGTACCCACAGCGTGATCTGGCTCTCTGTTTCCCTGTACCCACAGCGTGATCTGGCTCTCTGTACCTGTACCCACAGCGTGATCTGGCTCTCTGTTTCCCTGTACCCACAGCGTGATCTGGCTCTCTGTACCTGTACCCACAGCGTGATCTGGCTCTCTGTTTCCCTGTACCCACAGCGTGATCTGGCTCTGTTTCCCTGTACCCACAGCGTGATCTGGCTCTCTGTTTCCCTGTACCCACAGCGTGATCTGGCTCTGTTTCCCTGTACCCACAGCGTGATCTGGCTCTCTGTTTCCCTGTACCCACAGCGTGATCTGGCTCTCTGTACCTGTACCCACAGCGTGATCTGGCTCTCTGTACCTGTACCCACAGCGTGATCTGGCTCTCTGTTTCCCTGTACCCACAGCGTGATCTGGCTCTCTGTACCTGTACCCACAGCGTGATCTGGCTATCTGTTTCCCTGTACCCACAGCGTGATCTGGCTCTCTGTTTCCCTGTACCCACAGCATGATCTGGCTCTCTGTATCCCTGTACCCACAGCGTGATCTGGCTCTGTTTCCCTGTACCCACAGCGTGATCTGGCTCTCTGTTTCCCTGTACCCACAGCGTGATCTGGCTCTCTGTTTCCCTGTACCCACAGCTGGAGCACGAGAACACCAAGACAGACTACCTGGCAGCCGACACGCGAGACGACCTGGAGCACTGGATGGCCATCTTGAGGCAGGCAGCTGCCATGCAGGGACCTGTCTGGTAAGCTGACAGCCTTTCTTTCGTAAGCTTTTCTAGAACATTCCCTTGGGGTCTTCCAACCACCGGTTGCCGCTGTGTGGCACCCAGCAAAAGCTTTATAATATGGTCAATTCGGGTGAAATACCTTGTCCAAGGTTGCAATCCTGTCCTCTGTCAGGCTTTCAGCGCCATGCGTGCCAGCCTCGATGCGAGTGCGTAAGAGCATCTTGACCACTGGACTGGATTCCGCATGACCTTGACCGCTGTGACCCGTGACCGAAAGACGTATGATGGGAGCCAATCAGAGGGTGGCACTTAGCCACACCCCCAGGGTCTTGGCAGCCCACGGTCTGGGTCTGTCCCGCCTCCTCAGCGGAGACCGGCATGCACATTCGTCAGTGTTATCAAATAAGGACTGGGCCGGATTGAATGTGTGACGTTGTGGCTATCTCTGTAATTTCCTGTCTTTGTCAAAGTAACGTGCAATGGTTTTTTTAATGCAAAGAACGTTTTGAGGTATTTTGTGTTCTTGGTTTTGAAATGTGTCATGTGAGCCCTGATGAACTGCACCGAGGAAGTCCTCTGGACTGGAGTGGTTGCTTTAAACAGAAAAGAGTTCAGGCCTGGTTTCTCATTTCCTCATTGGCCTCTCGAGTCGGCTCACAGACCGGAACGTTCGAGTGATGGCACGCCTCGGGCATGTCATTTACATTCTTCCTTGGAATGTCAGTGGGAGAAAGATTTGTGTAAATCTTTGGCGCAGCCATTGATGTTACTTATGTCAGTGGGAGAATGATTTGTGTAAATCTTTGGCGCAGCCATTCATGTGACTAATCGTGACGTTACTGATTGATGCTATGGCGCTGTCAGGAGGGGAAGCAGCTGCAGCAGCCTCTAGGTGAACAACGATACAGTCATATCAGTAGGCCTACACATTCAATACTTAAGTGAGATGATAGCTTATCTACAGGGAGCAGCACCACCGACAACACATGTTATTGTCATGTACACCTGATACCTGAGTGAGGCGATGGCTTGTTGACAGGGAAAACAACAACAGCACCTTCAAGGGCGACCAGCCCAAGCTGCTTCCCAAGTCGCCCATCATCGGTGTGGACGACAAGGACGAGCCCTTCCACGACTTTCTCCACGCACCGGAAATGCAGAGGTCGTGGAAGGACCCCGGCAGCTACCGGCGCCGGCAGCAGGAGAACGAGGCGCCGCAGTTTGCAGGGAACGTGCGCAACTCCTACCCAGGCCACGACCAGCACGACGGCCTGGGCGCCTCCCAGCCTCACTCCCGTCTGTCGGCAGCTAGCGCTGGCCTCCCCCCAGGGCCTGGCCCCGGCGCGGCGCTGCCCCAGGGCATCGACAACCCCGCCTTCAGGGACAGCTTCAACTTCAGGGACAACCCCGCCTTCAGGGATAGCCTTGCCCAGCCAGACGACAGAAGCCTGCCACCAAGGGCCGATCCCCGATTTGACCAGCGACTTTCCAGGACGTCGGATAACTTCTCTCAGCCTCCTGTTGGGGACTTCGGCAGGGATCCTAGGCAACAGGGTCGTAACCTCCAGCCTGGTTCAAGGTACTCTGGTGCCGATCCAAGGCCAGTGATGGATCCTGGCCGAGGTCAAGGTCATCTCCAGGGTTCGCGGCCAGGCGTGCCAGGTGGCGTCCAGAATCATCGAGAGCCTTCCAGACCCGTGGACGACACCCACCTCCCCGACTCTGGCAGGAGTGGCGAGGGCAGCAGGAGCAGCCTGTCTCCCTACGGCTCCCACGCTGGCAGTCAGGGCGGGCATCCCCAGGTGAGGCAGGGCCAGGGAGCCCCCAGACCCCGTCCCAAGAGCGACTACGACCCCAAGTACGTGCGGGACAGGCCCGGGCAGCCACGCGACTCCAGCTTCGAGTCGGGTCAGTCTCGGGACAGCAGGTCTCGCTTTTCGGACGCCATGCCAGCGTCTGGCCCTGGATACCCGCAGCCCAACAGGGGCCAGCAGCAGTTCCCTGGCGCCCCCCCTGGGGCTTCACACCCCCACTCCAGGGACAGCCACAGCAGCGGTTCCATGCCGGGCTTTCCAGATCGAGGCAGGGAAGGACCCCCCGGCCAGGGCCCACCAGCCCCAGGGTTGGGCGCTCCTCCCCAGGGGCACCTAGGGCCCCAGGCTGGCTATGGAGGGCAGCCCAGGGACGGGCATCCCGGCAGCAGAGGCTCCAGACTCTCTGACACCTCTCCCCAAGGCAGCAACTTCTCCCCCGGGTCGGCAGGGTCTGCGGGCTTCATGAAAAGAAACCCCGGGCTGAAGGTGGACCTCCCCAAAAACCGCTGGGCCCCCGGCCCCGAGTCCCAGCGGGGCGGCGGCGCGGGCAGGCGGAGCGAGGAGGTCCCAGGCAGGCCGCCCATGCCCGCTGCCTACCGCCTGGAGATCGTGCAGGAGATGGCCAAGACCAAGACGCCCAACACCTCGGCAGACATGCTGGCGGCCTCCCAGAACTCCATGCTGCGAACGCAGGAACCCACCTACTTCCAGTACCCCACGCCTCGGGAACCTCCCTCGGTAGGCGGACTGTTCCTCCTGCCTGCTTCACGTTCTTCCTTCTCCGGGGCCTCTGCTGTTTCTTGTTTGTTTTTTGCCTTGGCTTTCATCTGTCTTCCTGTTTCTCCTCCTCCTCCTCCTCCTCCTCCTCCTTCTCCTCCTCCTCCTCCTTCTTCTTCTTCTTCTTCTTCTTCTTCTTCTTCTTCTTCTCTCTGCCTGTCTCTCTCTCTCTCTCTCTCTCTCTCTCTCTCTCTCTCTCTCTCTCTCTCTCTCTCTCTCTCTCTCTCTCTCTTGGCATTTTCTCTGCTTGCCAGGAACTCTTTGGATGGGAGTTTTGTGTGTGTGTGTTCTCTGAAATGATTGCATCAGAAAGAACTGTTGTTTTATTGGCATTTGAAATTGTTCTGTTTATGTTACTATTGGTTCATACTGCTGGAAGGCACAAGAAAAGCTGAATGCGAACATGATGTTTGTGTGCATTGTAGCTGGGATAGATGCGCAGTGATGCGCTGTAGCTGGGATAGATGCGCAGTGATGCGCTGTAAGATGGCAGTCTCGGGAGAACAAGTGCTCGATTGAGTAGCGAGCTGCAGAGGTCTTGAAGGGTGTGCAGAGATGCTGCGTCTAGAGTGGATCTGGGGAGGACGAGTGCAAGCAAGAGTAGCGAGCTACAGAGGTCTTGAAGGGTGTGCAGAGATGCTGCGTCTAGAGTGGATCTGGGGAGGACGAGTGCAAGCAAGAGTAGCGAGCTACAGAGGTCTTGAAGGATGTGCAGAGATGCTGCGTCTAGAGTGGATCTGGGGAGGACGAGTGCAAGCAAGAGTAGCGAGCTGCAGAGGCCTTGAAGGGTGTGCAGAGATGCTGCGTCTAGAGTGGATCTGGGGAGGACGAGTGCAAGCAAGAGTAGCGAGCTGCAGAGGCCTTGAAGGGTGTGCAGAGATGCTGTGTCTGGCATGGATCTGGGGAGGACGAGTACAAGCAAGAGTAGCGAGCTACAGAGGTCTTGAAGGGTGTGCAGAGATGCTGCGTCTGGCATGCATCTGGGGAGGACGAGTGCAAGCAAGAGTAGCGAGTGAAAGGAGACACGAGAGATCATGGGAGGGTCACTGACTGCCCAGTCCTCCCACAGGATCAGCAGGCGAGGCAGGGGAGGCCTGACGTCGGGGAGGGGGGAGGCAGGAACCCCAACAGTCTGCCTCGAGGCGAGGCCCGGCCCTTGCCCCCTGCCCAGAGCGAGGCGCGGCCCCCGCCCCCTGCCCAGAGCGAGGCGCGGCCCCCGCCCCCTGCCCAGAGCGAGGCGCAGCTCATGCGTGCGGCCTTCGGTCGTGTGCAATCCTTCCACCAGGACCGCAAGGAGGACCTCTACGCCTCCAGTAAGTCTCGTCTTGTCTCGTCTTGTCTTATTTCGTCTTGTCTCGTCTCGTCTTGTCGTTTCCTTTCGTCTTGTCTCATCTTGTCTCGTTTAGTCTCGTCTTGTCTCGTCTCGTCTCGTCTTGGTCTCCACAAATCTGCCTGAGCTCTTTTGACCAGCACACTCAACCAGAGTGGACGGTGGCTCGAGTTCTGCAGAGGAGAGATTTGAAATTTGTGGGTTACAGGACAGTTCTCAGGTGAATTTTAGTCCAACAAATACGTCGACCAAACTTGACAAGCTCTGGAGCTGAGGTCTGAAGAAGGGGTTTCTCCTCGCTTCGAAAGCTTTTCAAGTCTAGACGACAAGTTTGTCGGACTAAGTGTCACCAGGGAATTATCTGGTAGTTTGTGTTGTTTGCCCCACCCTGGCATCCTGCGCTCATTCTGTGTTGATGAGTCTGTGAGGGGTGAAGACTTAGTCATGGATTGGAGCAGATAGACTAAAGAAGGTCTCTCATCTAGAGGACACTGAATGGAAAGGTAGTTCTTATTTGGAACCGTGGAAACACTGACTCAAATGCCTCTACTTCCTTTGATCTGTGTTCTGTCTCGCCTACGAGGTAGTAGCTGTGTCAAAGAGTAAGAGACTGATTTAAGCTAAACGGTGGGAACAGCTGTAGCAATAGAAGTATTAGTGTTACCTGCCTGAAGTAGAATCAGCTGTAGCAATAAAAGTACTAGTGTTACCTGCCTGAAGTAGGACCAGCTGTAGCAATAGATGTATTAGTGTTACCTGTCTGAAGTAGGACCAGCTGTAGCAATAGAAGTATTAGTGTTACCTATCTGAAGTAGGACCAGCTGTAGCAATAGAAGTATTAGTGTTACCTATCTGAAGTAGGACCAGCTGTAGCAATAGAAGTACTAGTGTTACCTGCCTGAAGTAGGACCAGCTATAGCAGTAGATGTATTAGTGTTACCTGCCTGAAGTAGGACCAGCTGTAGCAATAGAAGTACTAGTGTTACCTGCCTGAAGTAGGACCAGCTGTAGCAATAGAAGTATTAGTGTTACCTGTCTGAAGTAGGACCAGCTGTAGCAATAGAAGTACTAGTGTTACCTGCCTGAAGTAGGACCAGCTGTAGCAATAGAAGTACTAGTGTTACCTGTCTGAAGTAGGACCAGCTGTAGCAATAGAAGTACTAGTGTTACCTGTCTGAAGTAGGACCAGCTGTAGCAATAGAAGTATTAGTTTTACCTGTCTGAAGTAGGACCAGCTGTAGCAATAGAAGTATTAGTTTTACCTGTCTGAAGTAGGACCAGCTGTAGCAATAGAAGTATTAGTGTTACCTGTCTGAAGTAGAATCAGCTGTAGCAATAGATGTACTAGTGGTACCTGTCTGAAGTAGGACCAGCTGTAGCAGTAGAAGTATTAGTGTTACCTGCCTGAAGTAGGACCAGCTGTAGCAATAGAAGTACTAGTGTTACCTGCCTGAAGTAGGACCAGCTGTAGCAATAGAAGTACTAGTGTTACCTGCCTGAAGTAGGACCAGCTGTAGCAATAGAAGTACTAGTGTTACCTGCCTGAAGTAGGACCAGCTGTAGCAATAGAAGTACTAGTGTTACCTGTCTGAAGTAGGACCAGCTGTAGCAATAGAAGTACTAGTGTTACCTGTCTGAAGTAGGACCAGCTGTAGCAATAGAAGTACTAGTGTTACCTGTCTGAAGTAGGACCAGCTGTAGCAATAGAAGTACTAGTGTTACCTGCCTGAAGTAGGACCAGCTGTAGCAATAGAAGTACTAGTGTTACCTGCCTGAAGTAGGACTAGCTGTAGCAATAGAAGTACTAGTGTTACCTGTCTGAAGTAGGACCAGCTGTAGCAATAGAAGTATTAGTGTTACTTGTCTGAAGTAGGACCAGCTGTAGCAATAGAAGTATTAGTGTTACCTGTCTGAAGTAGGACCAGCTGTAGCAATAGAAGTACTAGTGTTACCTGTCTGAAGTAGGACCAGCTGTAGCAATAGAAGTATTAGTTTTACCTGTCTGAAGTAGGACCAGCTGTAGCAATAGAAGTATTAGTTTTACCTGTCTGAAGTAGGACCAGCTGTAGCAATAGAAGTATTAGTTTTACCTGTCTGAAGTAGGACCAGCTGTAGCAATAGAAGTATTAGTGTTACCTGTCTGAAGTAGGACCAGCTGTAGCAATAGAAGTATTAGTGTTACCTGCCTGAAGTAGAATCAGCTGTAGCAATAGAAGTACTAGTGTTACCTGTCTGAAGTAGGACCAGCTGTAGCAATAGAAGTACTAGTGTTACCTGTCTGAAGTAGGACCAGCTGTAGCTATAGAAGTACTAGTGTTACCTGTCTGAAGTAGGACCAGCTGTAGCAATAGACGTATTAGTTTTACCTGTCTGAAGTAGGACCAGCTGTAGCAATAGAAGTATTAGTTTTACCTGTCTGAAGTAGGACCAGCTGTAGCAATAGAAGTATTAGTTTTACCTGTCTGAAGTAGGACCAGCTGTAGCAATAGAAGTATTAGTGTTACCTGTCTGAAGTAGGACCAGCTGTAGCAATAGAAGTATTAGTGTTACCTGCCTGAAGTAGAATCAGCTGTAGCAATAGATGTACTAGTGGTACCTGCCTGAAGTAGGACCAGCTGTAGCAATAGAAGTACTAGTGTTACCTGCCTGAAGTAGGACCAGCTGTAGCAATAGAAGTACTAGTGTTACCTGCCTGAAGTAGGACCAGCTGTAGCAATAGATGTACTGGTGTTACCTGTCTGAAGTAGGACCAGCTGTAGCGATAGAAGTACTAGTGTTACCTGCCTGAAGTAGGACCAGCTGTAGCAATAGAAGTACTAGTGTTACCTGCCTGAAGTAGGACCAGCTGTAGCAATAGAAGTACTAGTGTTACCTGCCTGAAGTAGGACCAGCTGTAGCAATAGATGTACTGGTGTTACCTGTCTGAAGTAGGACCAGCTGTAGCAATAGAAGTACTAGTGTTACCTGCCTGAAGTAGGACCAGCTGTAGCAATAGAAGTACTAGTGTTACCTGTCTGAAGTAGGACCAGCTGTAGCAGTAATAGTAGTGTTACCTGCCTGAAGTAGGACCAGCTGTAGCAATAGAAGTACTAGTGTTACCTGCCTGAAGTAGGACCAGCTGTAGCAATAGAAGTACTAGTGTTACCTGCCTGAAGTAGGACCAGCTGTAGCAATAGAAGTACTAGTCTTACCTGCCTGAAGTAGGACCAGCTGTAGCAGTAATAGTAGTGTTACCTGCCTGAAGTAGGACCAGCTGTAGCAATAGAAGTACTAGTGTTACCTGCCTGAAGTAGGACCAGCTGTAGCAGTAATAGTAGTGCTACGTCTCTGATGTATCTTTTCTCATTGTCACATAGAGCAGAGACCATGTCGTTTTCCTGATTAATGTGTTACTGTAACCCCCCCCCCCCCATGATGTAAGAGTGGATTTGCTGCGTTTCACGTTGAGCACAATCACTGACAAAAATGCGTGCTGTTCCTCGATACACTTTTGTTTGTGACAGTCATCTACTGACGACAAAGGGTTACAGATCAAGTGATAATTTGATCAGGATGAATTGACTTGAAATACTCATGAGATTATTTTCAATCTGACCTCGGGTTACCTGATGGAGCAGCTCTACATTCCTGTAGTAAATGTACCATTTTCAAACTTCCAAGTGACTTTCAGTTCATTTCATCAACTGTAGCGTGCTTCTAGGCTCTCACGGCATTGCTGTCTTGCGTACTCACCCCTGTCCAAGGCACTCTCCTTTCGGTGAGAAGTTCCGTCTCTGCCCCACAGCTAGACGGGGAGTCTCCATGACGCGCCTTTCAACTCTGTGCTTCTTGCTTCCATAATCGCAGCCAGAAAGATCTCTCCCACGTGGCAGCGAAGCGTCCCCGACCTCCGACAGGCCCCACCCAGTCCGCCCTTGGCCCATGCCCGAGACGGGCGGGGCTCTCAGGCCTACGGCCGGTGGGGGAGGGGGGAGGAAGGCGAGGACCAGCACCGAGGGCAAAGGTCGGCCTTCAGACCTCCCTCCTCCACTAGCAGCAGCATCCGCGGCGAGGACTCCCTGAAGCGCCTGCGAGTGGGCGCGGTGGTGGCTCAGTACAACCACACGCTTGCTGACTGCTCGCGCTGTCCGGGCAGGGACGGGCAGCTTGGGAGTCCGCACCGCTACGACCCCCTCTACCAGCAAGTGCCTGCCCTCCCACACGGCTACGACAATGGCGCATCCCAGTATCAGGGCCCGAACAGAGAAAGATATCCCTATCAGAACGAGTTCTACAATGAATACCCTGAGTACGAGAACTCCAGGTACCACAGAGAAAGGTGGAGAAGGGAGAGAGAACTCGCCAACACTGCCAGGGAGGGAGCTTTTATCGGCGGCTCAGGGATCAACGAGTACACCCGGGCCCTCCCTGAGGAGGAGAAACCTCTGCCAGCAAGTCGGCACCACCCACAGCACCAGCACGCCGGCAGCGCCCTGCCCTACGGAAGCAGGGCGCAGGTTTCAGACGGAGGCGGATATGCACAGAGCCAGCCATCCTTTGACCCTGGGGCCGTGACGCGGGGAAAGAGGGAGGACCAGTATGTAGAGATGCGATTTGAGGAAGGCCGGCCCCCCTTGAATGCCACTGCGGACCCCCGTAAGCAGGAAGACGGAGCAGAAGGTACCGTGGGCGTGGAGGCCCTTGCTGGTTCCACTGTAGGCTGCTAACTCGGAGCAAGTTTCTCACCCTGGGTGGAACTAAACCCCCTCCCTGCCTGCTGACTGGCGCCCCCCCCCCCCCCCTGTCTCCCCCCAGTCCTGGGCCCAGCTGGGGTTTCGGGTGTTGGTTCTGTGTGACTTTCTCGTCCTCCTCTCTAGTGCATTATGGACTTTGTAACTCTCAGTGGCAAACACAGAGTTCGTTGTTGAACAGCAACCAGTGCATCTGCTACTTCCCCTGTGCAGACACCAAGGGAAAAGGATAAATGGTTCTGCGCGCAGGACATGAATAATTCATTGTTTCTTAACTGTGGCCTCATAAAATTACATTGTCACAGCTGTTGTTCAAGGCTTAAAAAGAATTCATCGCCAATGCAACCACACAGAAACGATTTTTTTGAGAAAAAATTCAATGCAGAGAGAGATTAATGTGTTAAATGAGGCATGATGAAGGTCAAAGACGCATGGCTTTAAGTTGAGAAAGAAGTAACGCCAGGGAAATGGAGAGAACAATAGCCTGGAACGTGTGGCGCTTGTTGTGCAGCGCCAAACCCTCGACGTGATCACAGTGAGGCAGATGATGCACTTCCTGCTGCTTTTCTGTGTTCTGGGTGTGTCAGATGTGTAACCCAGTGTGCATTCTGGGTGTGTCAGATGTGTAACCCAGTGTGCATTCTGGGTGTGTCAGATGTGTAACCCAGTGTGCATTCTGGGTGTGTCAGATGTGTAACCCAGTGTGCATTCTGGGTGTGTCAGATGTGTAACCCAGTGTGCAATCTGGGTGTGTCAGATGTGTAACCCAGTGTGCATTCTGGGTGTGTCAGATGTGTAACCCAGTGTGCATTCTGGGTGTGCCAGATGTGTAACCCAGTGTGCATTCTGGGTGTGTCAGATGTGTAACCCAGTGTGCATTCTGGGTGTGCCAGATGTGTAACCCAGTGTGCATTCTGGGTGTGTCAGATGTGTAACCCAGTGTGCATTCTGGGTGTGTCAGATGTGTAACCCAGTGTGCATTCTGGGTGTGTCAGATGTGTAACCCAGTGTGCATTCTGGGTGTGTCAGATGTGTAACCCAGTGTGCATTCTGGGTGTGCCAGATGTGTAACCCAGTGTGCATTCTAACCACTGTCACCTCGTGTGGTGTTGAGTGGCACCTTTTCTTGCACTGACAACTTTCTTTCCAGATTTTTGAAGACTTGCAATGTCGAGTCTGTGTGGTCCTAGTGACTAGAACTTGCAATGTCGAGTCTGTGTGGTCCTAGCGACTAGAACTTGCAATGTCGAGTCTGTGTGGTCCTAGTGACTAGAACTTGCAGTGTCGAGTCTGTGTGGTCCTAGTGACTAGAACTTGCAGTGTCGAGTCTGTGTGGTCCTAGTGACTAGAACTTGCAGTGTCGAGTCTGTGTGGTCCTAGTGACTAGAACTTGCAATGTCGAGTCTGTGTGGTCCTAGTGACTAGAACTTGCAATGTCGAGTCTGTGTGGTCCTAGTGACTAGAACTTGCAGTGTCGAGTCTGTGTGGTCCTAGTGACTAGAACTTGCAATGTCGAGTCTGTGTGGTCCTAGTGACTAGAACTTGCAGTGTCGAGTCTGTGTGGTCCTAGTGACTAGAACTTGCAATGTCGAGTCTGTGTGGTCCTAGCGACTAGAACTTGCAATGTCGAGTCTGTGTGGTCCTAGTGACTAGAACTTGCAATGTCGAGTCTGTGTGGTCCTAGTGACTAGAACGTGCAATGTCGAGTCTGTGTGGTCCTAGCGACTAGAACTTGCAATGTCGAGTCTGTGTGGTCCTAGCGACTAGAACTTGCAATGTCGAGTCTGTGTGGTCCTAGCGACTAGAACTTGCAATGTCGAGTCTGTGTGGTCCTAGCGACTAGAACTTGCAATGTCGAGTCTGTGTGGTCCTAGTGACTAGAACTTGCAGTGTCGAGTCTGTGTGGTCCTAGTGACTAGAACTTGCAGTGTCGAGTCTGTGTGGTCCTAGTGACTAGAACTTGCAGTGTCGAGTCTGTGTGGTCCTAGTGACTAGAACTTGCAGTGTCGAGTCTGTGTGGTCCTAGTGACTAGAACTTGCAGTGTCGAGTCTGTGTGGTCCTAGTGACTAGAACTTGCAGTGTCGAGTCTGTGTGGTCCTAGTGACTAGAACTTGCAGTGTCGAGTCTGTGTGGTCCTAGTGACTAGAACTTGCAATGTCGAGTCTGTGTGGTCCTAGTGACTAGAACTTGCAGTGTCGAGTCTGTGTGGTCCTAGTGACTAGAACTTGCAGTGTTGAGTCTGTGTGGTCCTAGTGACTAGAACTTGCAGTGTCGAGTCTGTGTGGTCCTAGTGACTAGAACTTGCGGTGTCGAGTCTGTGTGGTCCTAGTGACTAGAACTTGCAGTGTCGAGTCTGTGTGGTCCTAGTGACTAGAACTTGCAATGTCGAGTCTGTGTGGTCCTAGTGACTAGAACTTGCA
>JAWQFJ010001286.1:47500-62500 GCA_034096865.1 Theodoxus fluviatilis
TTTCTCTCAACCACCTGATGTCTCTGTCTCTCAACCACCTGGTGTCTCTGTCTCTCTGTCTCTCAACCACCTTGTGTCTCTGTCTCTCTGTCTCTCAACCACCTGGTGTCTCTGTCTCTCTGTCTCTCAACCACCTGGTGTTTCTGTCTCTCTGTCTCTCAACCCCCTGGTGTCTCTGTCTCTCTATCTCTCTGTCTCTCAACCACCTGATGTCTCTGTCTCTCTGTCTCTCAACCACCTGGTGTCTCTGTCTCTCTGTCTCTGAACCCCCTGGTGTCTCTGTCTCTCTGTCTCTCAACCACCTTGTGTCTCTGTCTCTCTGTCTCTCAACCACCTGGTGTCTCTGTCTCTCAACCACCTGGTGTCTCTATCTCTCTGTCTCTCAACCACCTGGTGTCTCTGTCTCTCAACCACCTGGTGTCTCTGTCTCTCTGTTTACAACCTTGTGTCTCTGTCTCTCTGTCTCTCAACCACCTGGTGTCTCTATCTCTCTGTCTCTCAACCACCTGGTGTCTCTGTCTCTCAACCACCTGGTGTCTCTGTCTCTCTGACTCTCAACCACCTGGTGTCTCTGTCTCTCAACCACCTGGTGTCTCTATCTCTCTGTCTCTCAACCACCTGGTGTCTCTGTCTCTCTGTCTCTCAACCACCTGGTGTCTCTGTCTCTCAACCACCTGATGTCTCTATCTCTCTGTCTCTCAACCCCCTGGTGTCTCTGTCTCTCAACCACCTGGTGTCTCTGTCTCTCTGTCTCTCAACCACCTGGTGTCTCTGTCTCTCTGTTTCTCAACCACCTGGTGTCTCTGTCTCTCTCTCTCTCAACCACCTGATGTCTCTGTCTCTCTGTCTCTCAACCACCTGGTGTCTCTGTCTCTCTGTCTCTCAACCACCTGGTGTCTCTGTCTCTCTGTCTCTCAACCACCTGGTGTCTCTGTCTCTCTGTCTCTCAACCACCTTGTGTTTCTGTCTCTCTGTCTCTCAACCACCTGATGTCTCTGTCTCTCTGTCTCTCTGTCTCTCAACCACCTGATGTCTCTGTCTCTCTGTCTCTCAACCACCTGGTGTCTCTGTCTCTCTGTCTCTCAACCACCTTGTGTCTCTGTCTCTCTGTCTCTCAACCACCTGGTGTCTCTGTCTCTCTGTCTCTCAACCACCTGGTGTTTCTGTCTCTCTGTCTCTCAACCACCTGGTGTCTCTGTCTCTCAACCACCTGATGTCTCTGTCTCTCTGTCTCTCAACCAACTGGTGTCTCTGTCTCTCTGTCTCTCAACCCCCTGGTGTCTCTGTCTCTCTGTCTCTCAACCACCTGGTGTCTCTGTCTCTCAACCACCTGGTGTCTCTATCTCTCTGTCTCTCAACCACCTGGTGTCCCTATCTCTCTGTCTCTCAACCACCTGGTGTCTCTATCTCTCTGTCTCTCAACCACCTGGTGTCTCTGTCTCTCTGTCTCTCAACCACCTGGTGTTTCTGTCTCTCTGTCTCTCAACCACCTGGTGTCTCTGTCTCTCAACCACCTGGTGTCTCTATCTCTCTGTCTCTCAACCACCTGGTGTTTCTGTCTCTCTGTCTCTCAACCACCTGGTGTCTCTGTCTCTCAACCACCTGGTGTCTCTGTCTCTCTGTCTCTCAACCACCTGGTGTCTCTATCTCTCTGTCTCTCAACCACCTGGTGTCTCTGTCTCTCAACCACCTGGTGTCTCTGTCTCTCTGTCTCTCAACCACCTGGTGTTTCTGTCTCTCTGTCTCTCAACCACCTGGTGTCTCTGTCTCTCAACCACCTGGTGTCTCTATCTCTCTGTCTCTCAACCACCTGGTGTCTCTGTCTCTCTGTCTCTCAACCACCTGGTGTCTCTGTCTCTCTGTCTCTCAACCACCTGGTGTTTCTGTCTCTCTGTCTCTCAACCACCTGGTGTCTCTGTCTCTCAACCACCTGGTGTCTCTATCTCTCTGTCTCTCAACCACCTGGTGTCTCTGTCTCTCTGTCTCTCAACCACCTGGTGTCTCTGTCTCTCTGTCTCTCAACCACCTGGTGTCTCTGTCTCTCTGTCTCTCAACCACCTGGTGTCTCTGTCTCTCAACCACCTGGTGTCTCTGTCTCTCTGTCTCTCAACCACCTGGTGTCTCTGTCTCTCTGTCTCTCAACCACCTGGTGTCTCTGTCTCTCTGTCTCTCAACCACCTGGTGTCTCTGTCTCTCTGTCTCTCAACCACCTGGTGTCTCTGTCTCTCTGTCTCTCAACCACCTGGTGTTTCTGTCTCTCTGACTCTCAACCACATGGTGTCTCTGTCTCTCGATCTCTCAACCCCCTGGTGTCTCTGTCTCTCTGTCTCTCAACCACCTGGTGTCTCTGTCTCTCTGTCTCTCAACCACCTGGTGTCTCTATCTCTCTGTCTCTCAACCACCTTGTGTCTCTGTCTCTCTGTCTCTCAACCACCTGATGTCTCTATCTCTCTGTCTCTCAACCACCTGGTGTCTCTGTCTCTCTGTCTCTCAACCACCTGGTGTCTCTGTCTCTCTGACTCTCAACCACCTGATGTCTCTATCTCTCTGTTTACAACCTGGTGTCTCTGTCTCTGTCTCTCTGACTCTCAACCACCTTGTGTCTCTGTCTCTCTGTCTCTCAACCCCCTGGTGTCTCTGTCTCTCTGTCTCTCAACCCCCTGGTGTCTCTGTCTCTCTGTCTCTCAACCACCTGGTGTCTCTGTCTCTCTGACTCTCAACCACCTGGTGTCTCTGTCTCTCTGTCTCTCAACCACCTGGTATCTCTGTCTCCCTGTCTCTCAACCACCTGGTGTCTCTGTCTCTCTGTCTCTCAACCACCTGGTGTCTCTGTCTCTCTCTCAACCACCTGGTGTCTCTGTCTCTCTCTCTCAACCCCCTGGTGTTTGTGTCTCTCTGTCTCTCAACCCCCTGGTGTCTCTGTCTCTCAACCACCCGTTGTCTCTGTCTCTCTGTCTACAACCACCTGATGTCTCTGTCTCTCAGTCTCTCAACCACCTGATGTCTCTATCTCTCTGTCTCTCAACCCCCTGGTGTCTCTGTCTCTCTGTCTCTCAACCACCTGGTGTCTCTGTCTCTCTGTCTCTCAACCACCTGGTGTCTCTGTCTCTGTCTCTCAACCACCTGGTGTCTCTGTCTCTCTGTCTCTCAACCACCTTGTGTCTCTGTCTCTCTGTCTCTCAACCACCTGGTGTCTCTGTCTCTCAACCACCTGGTGTCTCTGTCTCTCTGTCTCTCAACCACCTTGTGTCTCTGTCTCTCTGTCTCTCAACCACCTGGTGTCTCTGTGTCTCTGTCTCTCAACCACCTGGTGTCTCTGTCTCTCTGTCTCTCAACCACCTGGTGTCTCTGTCTCTCTGTCTCTCAACCACCTTGTGTTTTTGTCTCTCTGTCTCTCAACCACCTGGTGTCTCTGTCTCTCTGTCTCTCAACCACCTGGTGTCTCTGTCTCTCAACCACCTGGTTTCTGTCTCCCTGTTTACAACCTTGTGCCTCTGTCTCTCTGTCTCTCAACCACCTGGTTACTGTCTGTTTCGCTGTCTGTCCGTCCTTTTCTGAAGCCACGCACTGATACCTGGCGTCCGTTGGGAAGTGCGCGTTGCAGGTCCCTGGAGCCCCTGGGGCTGTCGGACTTGTGAAGTCATTATTCCTGGCTAGGTCTGGGCAGTCGAGGCTTGCTTGGCTTCTTGATGCTGAGGATGTGAGAGAGGATATAGTCCTGAGGCCAAGCAGCTCTATCAGCCCTAGAAAAAGGAAGTGTCGGCTACAAGTTCATACCAAAAAGTTTTGACATATTTTGAAAGAAGACACCTAGTACATGACATTTTGAGATACTCTAACTTTGGGTAGAATCTAAATAATGAGATTTTTCTGTTTTTGAAATTCGTTTTTCACGCAAACAGGTAAAAAGTTTTTAAAAAAATAAAAATTGTGTTTTAACTTGTTATTTTCCCTGACTAAAGTAAGTAGGCATGTTCAAATATTACAATAATTCATGTATTGGAGTATGTTAGTGATTTTAGGTTTAGTAAGCAATTAATTAAGAATAAAAAACTTGTTTTACTCAAATCATTCGAGTTGCCTCCCTTGATGATAGTCAACATGCGTAGCAATGTGCACACACCACCACCTATTCCTTCTGCACATCTCTTGGTTGCACAATCTCCACACAAACACATTCCCAGACTGAATCAATGGAATCAATGTCTCCTTCAAAATACATATCAGTGTCAGAACCACTACTGTCAGTGTCACTTGTGTGGTCCATGTCTTCCTCCACCAACGCCGACTGTTTGTTCACACACCCAACACATGCACACAGTTGTGTGCATTGCAGAGAGTTGCGGTGGCAGCTGCTAATAAAATATAATTTTCTGTATAGATTATCCTTTTTTCTATTTGTTTGACAAATTTCAGGTTAAACTAATGTTAAGATCATGGTTAATTTTGTTTCCAAAAAGATCGTTACTAGCATCCACTTTGGTAAGACACCATTCTAAGATTATCGCCGAAAATCTGGTTTAAAAAAATAAAATACAACATTTGCGCACTCATTATCGCACTAAAACGTATGCGTATTTACCACCTTGTTCATTTTTCTTCGTTAAATCTGTATTCTGTGGGTTGTTTGAGCCTAAGAACATGTTCATTTGTTTTGATCATATACCTCCTACCTACTTTCTTTGGACATTATTTATTTTCCCTAGACTGCCCCTTTAACTTGGTTTCGTGCAACAAGCAACACTATTTTCCTCACATGATTATGGTGTAATAAGATCTCAAATGATCAATCAGGCAATCAATCAACTAGTTTTTACTAAAATGTAACGAAAGTATAACGTTCAACTTACTTGTACGAGGTTTTCTGGAGCTCAAGTTCCTGTCGATTTGCATTTTTTAGACTTAGTCTTTCTGCACACAATACAGACAGGAGGCAGGACATGCTCGCTCCTGGTAGTCGATTCTCGGCTGTTCTGTCTTTGTGGTCTCATTTTTCCCCTCGGTGAAACAGCTCCCGCAGCTTTGCCCTTCTCAAAGCGACGCTGCGCATGTTCGATTCTTCGTTTGTTTGTCAAACGATTGTAACATTACAGGTGAAAGCAACGCATTTCACTTTCAGGCATTGATTGTAAAGCAAGAAGTTTCTTAGCTATCACACGTTCTTCGCCGTCTAAACTGCTCCACTTGACCATATGGTGGTATTCCACTTAATCTCTGTGAAACTCCCTAAATCTAGAGAAGTAATGTCTTCGCAGCAGTGCGAAATGCACTTGTCAAGCGCCGTTGTTTAGGTTAGAAAGTCGTATGCAAGGGATGCAACTCCGAATCTGGTACCGGCAAATAGACGTTTTTCATAGAGTTTTTTTCCAACTTTTTTTAATTATCATACGTTATTTAGATTCATTTGAAAGTTATTGTTTACAAAATATCAACAAGAATATTCCCTTAACCCATCAGAACAAATATATTTTGGTCTAAACAACTATCCGAAGCTTTTGAACGATAGAGCTGCTTGGCCTCAGGACTAGTGTGCGAGCTGCAGTCTCCAGCATTGCCTGCTACATGGCAAGCAACCAGCCACAAGCAACGTGGCAAGAGACTTTGGTTGCCTCGTGTGCGGAGGCCTTAAGAGGTAACAACTGACTAGAACATGACGAAAAATAATATCGACGACGATGATACTTTTATCATCAGGCTGAACTCCGCTGTGTGTCCAAGCAAATGGCAGTGCTTTGGCTGGCATCACTCGTCTCCAACTCTGACTCCAGTTCTCTTCAGGTCTCACTCCAACCCCTGTGTCTAGCTCTGATTCAAACTACTGCAGCTACCTATTACCACAATTCATGTTTCTAGCTTTCACTCCAGCTTCCACTTCTAGCTTAACGAACCTCTACCTGAAACTCCAACTCCGACTCTCACATCTACCTTTAACTCCAGTTCCTGCTTCAAAATTCAGTATTAATTTCATCCTGTATCTTTGATTATGACTCCTACCCCTGCCTTTACTTTTAATTTATCCCTCTTTCTGTAACTCCAACTTTGTAATGTAGCCTTGACTCTTAACTCCTACCTCTAGTTTTAGCTTATAAATCTCCCTGTACCTCTATCTTCACTTGCTGCTTTAATCCAATGCCCAACTTCTGATCTTAAAAAAGGAAAGTCGAAAGGACGCTGCAGCCAAACCTCCCGTGGTGAGCGTAGTTCAGCAAAGTTGAGTAGTAAAGTATCTGGACCCCTCTTTCCTCTACTCTCACCTTACGACAGTGCCGTGACTCCCAAAGCGTGTGAAGCAGTAAAGCAAATGTCACCGTTAGACGCAGCCTTGCGTTTCATTTTCATTTTTGTACTTCAACTCCGGCCTCCATTAATTCTTATCCCATTCCAACTCAGCACCAGTTCATCTCCAACCTCAAACCGCAACTCACAATCTCCCACAGTACAGTCTCCAAACGAACCCCAAACAAACAATTTTACCTTTGTAAATAATTTTCTCCGAAGGCGAGAAAACGAGAGAACAAAAGATTACATAGAATCTAAACAAAATATTGCACGCACAATGGTTCCATAATCGTGAGAACCGGTAGACCACAGACAAATCAATTTGTTCAGCAAATACTGTCTGCGTTGCTTCCACAAGAGGAGCTGCCGTCCCCTTCTTTGTTGTGAAGGACGACCAGAGTAGGACCAGTCAGTGCTTGATGAGAGTCACCATCAGTCCCAGCAGCACGAGGAGCAGTGTGGAGGCCGTGGCCGCTGCTGAGTTTCCACAAGTGGTACACGCGGTGGCGGTGTCTGCAAAGTCAAACAGGAAACTATAACGTCCATGGAATCAAACGAGTGGCGTCTGGTCGGAGTCCAAACATGAGGCGATGCATGCCGCTTAGTGATCACTGAGGCACACAAAATGCAGATATGACAGGGAGTGGTGTATTTGTATGTAGAGTCTCACAGAAAAGCTTCTGCTTTGAGGATGAGGATCAAAAGAGAAAGAAAGGGTGAGGGAGGGGGGGGAGGGGGAAGGGGGGGGGGTGGAGGGGGAGAGATAACTGAAATAAACTTTATTGCTGGGTCACCGGTCCATTGCAAGTACAATTCCAAGATTCACACAGAACTTACTATGGGAGCACAATCGGTTAAACATTTAGTTTATAAAAGTCACTGCTCTCGTCTCACCACTAGATATATCTCCTAGTGGTGCCAGTTTTTCCCTTTCTCATCTTTAGAGCGTTATATGCATGTAAATACATGGCTACTTACCATGTTTCCTCTGTACCTTTCCTGTACAAGATGTGCACTAGCTTTCAGATTTGATCTCTTGTCTAATTGTTGCCCAATGTACTTTCCACGCAAATGAGGGAGGGAGAGAGAGGGGGAGAAAGGGAGAGAGAGAGAGGGGGGGGAGAAAGGGAAAGAGAGAGAAAGAGAGAGAGAGAGAGAGAGAGAGAGAGAGAGAGAGAGAGAGAGAGACAGAGACAGAGACAGAGAGACAGACAGAGAGACAGACAGACAAACAGAGAGACAGAGAGAGACAGAGAGACAGAGAGAGACAGACAGAGAGGCAGAGACACAGAGAGACAGAGAGAAGGAGGGAGGGAGAGAGAGAGAGAGAGAGAGAGAGAGAGAGAGAGAGAGAGTATACAGGGAGGTAAACTCTTACCGATTTGTTCGGTGACTCGAGGATCCTTACTGGCAGGGCAGGTTTTGCAGGCCTTTTGGCAGTTGACACGCATCCAGCTTGGGTTGTTGTCGCACTCCCCATAGTCCGCCCAGGCCTGACACTGGGACGCGTCGAAGTGCGAGTTCTCGCAGTCAGAGCTCCCTGCAACGCAGACAGACACAAGTTGAGGTCAGCTGATGTGGGACCACAAGAATTGCATGCACAGACTTCGAGAGTGGTCCAGAAGTGCTGCGTTAGAACGTTAAAGAGATGATGAGAAAAATTTGAGTCATACGAAAATTTATCAAATGAAAAGGATATCATCTGAGTTGCAATGTCTCTGAGCGTGTGCTGTTTATTTCGTTCAGAAAAAACTACTAAAAATTGAAATGTTGATTTACTGCAGTGCAAGAGTCTCTTTCTGTGAAAGTTGCCATCTGTTTGTCAGTCACTCTCGGGGTGTTTCTTCGTCCACATGACAGCGTCAGTGACAGCATCAAAGGCAGGGTGGCAAACTTACCCCCTGTGCCGGTGGAGGAGGAGGTGGTGGTGCGGAGAGAGGGGGTGGTGGAAAGAGGCACGGCAGAGCAGACTTTACAGGCACGACGACAGTTCAGCGTCATCCAGCTGGGGTTGATGGTGCACTGACCGTCCTCCGCCCACATTCGACACTGCTCGGGGTCGAAGTAGGAGTCCGTGCAGCCCCGTTCTGTAGGAACACAGAAAGACATTATATCGTCCATAGACGTGGTTTTCGAACGATGAGAAAACTCGTCCATGGACAGGTTTTTTGAACAATGAGAAAACTAGCTGGAATGGTCATCGAGGACTAGCAGTTAACCAAAAGACTCTAATTCGTGGCTAGAAAAACATTTTTAGGGGACTGAAAACCCACCGTGACATTAGCAGCCTTCCATGAGGAGACATGATTTCCATAGCACTACGAAATCTCAAACTGGCTGAGAGTTCGTAGCGAGTCCAATGCTGTCCCATGAAAAGAATGTTTGTAGCCCTGTCAAAACGAAGTGGGCCAACAGCACATCATCTTGCACATGTATGCAAGCTGACATCGACACATCAGAGCTTAGAGGTACACAGTCTGCAGGTAATGCAATACTTCACAATATACACCAACCATTGATACATGCACGTTTTCGAAGTGAATGCATTTTAACTTCTATGGGAAATAAGGTGGACGAATTAGATGGCGCATAGTATGCGTATTTTCACGCTACTTTTCCATTTGGCCTAATCACTTCGCCTATGAAAAATAGCTCATAGTGGATGACTTGTACAAAGTAGCAACACAACTGTTATAAGGGGCGCCTCACACTGCGGGCAGCCTGCAATGGTCCTGCAGGGAAGGCAGCCTTACCGTCAGTCGTAGAGTCCGTGGTGGAGCCAGAGTCAGTGCCCGTGGTGCAGACCTTGCAGGAACGGCGGCAGTTCTTGCGCATCCACTCTGGGTTGATGTCGCAGTGGCTGAACTTGGCCCAGATGTCGCACTCCACGTCTTCGTGCGAGTTCTTGCAGTCGCCTGCAACAAGCACGCACCGTCAGGTAGGTAGAGTCTCAACACGGCGGACCTAAAACCTCGCCATTCAAATGAGGCGATCAATGAATAGGACCGACGTGAATTTTCGACGTTCCATTGAACAAATCCTGAAAATGGCAGATGCACACTACCGTTTTAACAAGACAAAAATCACTTTGATTGACACGCGCTAAACACCGAGTAGATCTGTGACTTATTTATGACGGTGTTAGATCGAAACGTCAGTTAACTAAACTACATGTACATTTCTTACTTGCCCCTGAGCTAAGGCAAAATAGTTAATGAACATTTTCAACTAGTCAGGACTTCAGTCCTTTTTGTCAATTTGCAGGAGTTATCAGAACAGATGACAAAAACAAATCCGCTTCTGTTTGGCAATTCGTCTTTGTGGAAGGACCTGAAGAAGTCCCGCTCAAAGCACAGTCAAGGCCGCTTCCTACCTCCGCCGGTGTCCGGGCCTCCCGTGTTCGTGCTGTCCGTGGCACCGGTGGTGGGTCTGTCCGTGGTGGCACCGTCCGTGGTGCCAGGCTTGCAGGTTTTGCAGGACAGGCGGCAGTTGGTCTTCATCCAGGCAGGGTTCTTGGCGCACTCGCCGACCTTGGCCCAGTCCTGGCACTGCGCGGTGTTGTGCTTGTCCCGGCACTCGCTCTCTACAGCAGACAGGGAATGAGTAATAGGGACTGAGGCGAAAAGATGTGTGTGAGAGAGAGAGAGAGAGAGAGAGAGAGAGAGAGAGAGATGTGACGGAGAGAGAGAGATGTGACGGAGAGAGAGAGATGTGACGGAGAGAGAGAGATGTGACGGAGAGAGAGAGAAAGAGAGAGAAAGAAAGAGAGAGAGATGTGACGGAGAGAGAGAGATGTGACGGAGAGAGAGAGAGAAAGAGAGAGAGAGAGAGAGATGTGACGGAGAGAGAGAGATGTGACAGAGAGAGAGAGATGTGACGGAGAGAGAGATGTGACGGAGAGAGAGAGAAAGAGAGAGAGAGAGAAAGAAAGAGAGAGAGAGAGAGAACGAGAGAGAGAGAAAGAGAGAGAGAGAGAGAGAGAGAGAGAGAGAGAAGAGCTCTAAACACGCCAACTGTGGGACACAGAGGGACGCGAGTTGTGGCAGTAGTAGGGTCCAAAGCAGTGGTGTGCCTGAGGGTTGTGATGCACGATAAGACTTGAAAACTGAATTGACAAGTAGAAACATACGGCTGTAATCCCTGGAGAAAACCTGAATGGGAAAAGATCAAATGCAATTGTAGCAACAACAACAACAAAAACCTTCACAAGTACAGAGAAACGAAAAACACGGGAAGTAGTTTTTTTTAAATATTATTCACAAACACAGCATATGAAATACTATTTTTGTTAACACTTCCACTTGCCTAAATCACGACAAAATATTGCCAGAAGACTTTGATTACAGCGACTAACACACTGTCATACGCACAACTGTGAGAAAGGCGTACACACTGACCTTCCTGGTCGTCGCACTGTTTGCAGGACTTGCGGCAGTTGGGGATCATCCACGTAGGGTTTTTGTCACACTCGTCCTGACTGGCCCAGGTCGCACACTTAGTCGTGTCGTACTGGTCCTGGCATGCCGCTGCAAAACGAAGTGGCCAGTGTTACCGTGTACAATGCAGCAGTGCAATTTCTGCCAACTGAATATGTTTAATGCAACTGCTCTTTAGAAGTGAAACAGAAATGAAGTGGGGTTCATTTGATCCATCTTACTATGTATACAAACACTGGTAACACAGCGATATGCTCTGCTTCCTCCTCTTTCAAAGCAGGTCATCACCGCCACAATCACCACCACCAATTTCCTCTCGCAGTGGAAATATGTAACAGTACAATGTGCAGCTAGCTGAGTTTCATATCCGTCGAATCATTTCACATAACAATGGTTTCACACCATTGTTTTCCGCCGTACCCCCCCCCCCCTCCTCCTCCTCCTTCTCCTCCTCCTCCTCCTCCTCCTCCTCCTCCTCCTCCTCCTCCTCCTCCTCCCCCTCCTCCTCCTCCTCCTCCTCTTCAATCTTCCGTCTCTTTCCATGACTCTGCTATTGTTCCATCCTACTCACTGTCAGTTTTATCGATCTCCGGATCGGTGACGTCGGTCTTGTCGCAGGTCTGGCACGCGCGCGCGCAGTTCTTGGACATCCAGACCAGGTTGATCTTGCACTCGCCGTCCCAGGCCCAGCGCTGGCACTCTGCAGCGTCGTGGTGTGCGTCCCTGCAGGCAGCTGGAGGAAGATCAGGCATCGTCAGACATGCCATCAGAAAATGCAGCCAAAACCTCTCCTAGAAGTGACCGCATTTAAAGACTAGAGGCAACTTGAGGATTTGGTTGGAAGTTGTCAATATTTCACAGACAGCAGAGAACGGCCACGGGCTTTCTTTTCGACCAAAGCACTGAAATGACGATTCAGTTTCTGTACATCTATGACCCGGAAGATAAAATCGTTTCCTCGTGAAAAGAAGGGACAACGAACGCATATATTACCGTATTAAAATAGGACAAAGGAATAGTGGACAGCAATGATATGGCAATGAGAGCTAAGACTGGAGTTTGAGGGATTCGGGATTGTACGAATGTCTACTTAGTCTATAACATTAAGAAATAGAATTATCTGACAGTAAGGGAAGCTCCCCTTTGTAGCTCAGTTTGAATCTTGGCAATACATGAGGCAAAAAGAGGGACAACGTCCCATTTGCAAAGGGAGGAAACTCACTCTCAGGTTTGGTGCCAGTGCTGTCATCCGGGCATGCGTTGCAGGTCTTGCGGCAGTGACGTCCCATCCAGGAAGGGTTGGCCACGCAGTCGCCGTTGTCTCGCCACTTCTGGCACCTTTTCTCTGGGAAGTTGTCCTTACACCCGCCTGTAGCAAGCACCATACTGTCAGCTTCTGTGTTTACTTAGACTCTGTGTGTGTGTGTGTGTGTGTGTGTGTGTGTGTGTGTGTGTGTGTGTGTGTGTGCGCGCGTGTGTGTGCGTGTGTGCGTGGGTGTGTGTAATGTGTGGTGTGTGTGTGTGTGTGTTGTGTGTGTGTGTGTGTGTGTGTGTGTGTGTGTGCGCGCGCGTGTGTGTGCGTGTGTGCGTGTGTGTATGTAATGTGTGGTGTGTGTGTATATATGTGTGTGTGGTGTGTATGTGTGTGTGTGCGCGTGTGTGCGTGTGTGTATGTAATGTGTGGTGTGTGTGTGTGTGTGTGTGTGTGTGTGTGTGTGTGTGCGTGTTGTGTGTGTGTATGTGTGTGTATGTGTTCATGCCTCACCTTCCTGCTCTTTGTCAGAGTCGCAGATGTTGCACGCCTTGCGACAGTTGCTGGACATGTAGGGCTGGTTCCTATCGCACTCGCCCTGGTTGGCCCAGATGGTGCACTTCCAGTCTCGCTCCTCGTTCCGGCAGTTGTCTGCAGGAAGACAGAGCAGTGGCATCATTCCATGCGTGTACGGCAGTGGAGTGCAATAGGACTCGACAGTGTTTTGATCGAGGCAGTATGCTGAGTATGTAAATACCTCCTCTCCCTAAATATCAAGTTCTCGAGGTGTTTCTGAATGAGAAAACGCCTCCTGGTTATTTCTGGATGATCTGACAGGGCTTTTATTTCAGTTCACTATGGGGAATTCCTACACCTGAAACGGCGAGAACTTCTCTCCAGTGTTGTATTCAAATCTTTCAAATGTTTCCCTGCTTTCACAAATTAGCTCTATCAGATAGAGTCTCTGCCAACATCAGTTTAATTTCTGACCAAGGATGTAGAAAGACAGGGGAATCGCTATTGATGCACTGTGAGGTGTGCGGATTTGAAGTGGTCAATGTAGGCATGGTCAAATTTTAACAAGATACGGTAGAATGTTTTCTGCAATCGGAGACGCCGTCTCAAATGTGATGGCTGTTGAGGGTGGCTTGCCCAGACAAAGAGACTTACCCGATCCAGGTTGAACGGCGCCCTCGGTGCAGTCATCGGTGCCATCAGGACACACACAGCGACAGTTCTGGTCCACATAGCCTCCGTCCCGACATCGCACCGAAGTTGGACAAGTGGCTAGAAGACAGAATGGCAGGGCTCTAGGACCGAAATTACGTATGAAAAGAATCATTGAAAGTTCATTAAAAGTACATGATGGAAAGGAGTTTGGGAGGTCTGCATACCAGCGTCTGTACATCCGAACAAGTATGTACTTCTGCAGCTATTTGGATCTTCGTAAGATGTAGGATCCTGTGTGGTGTGTGTGTGTGTGTGTGTACGTATGTGTGTGTATGTATGTGTATGTGTGTGTGTGTGTGTGTGTGTGTGTGTTCGTGTACATGTGCGCGCGTGGATGTGTTTGTGATTGTATGCGTGGACCTGAATGTGTGTGCGCTTCTGAGTATCAGTTCACATGCGTTTTGCTTTTTCACGTGTACTCTGAGTGCATGCGTTCCTTGGTCGGCCTGTTTTACCTTGCAAATGGTGGTCTTTGTACCTGTGTGAGCTTGTGTGTAGCCTAGCTTGCCTGCCTGTGTTCGTCATTGCCTGTGAGTGAGCATGTTCAGTCCAGAGAAGCAAGTCCTACCTGCACACTTGTACATGAGACTGACTGACTGGACGTCAGAGAAGGACAACTGCTTGAGGTACACGCGCCCGATCTCCTTCTCCCTGCTTTGGTCTATGGCGCGGATGGTCTGGGACGCTCCATCCTGGGCAAAGGCCTGGAGCAGAGAGACGAGTCACGTGACCAGTGACGTAACGATGAGAACAAAATGTCACGCCTCCTTTGCAGTGATAAAGGTGACTAAAGGAATCGTATATATGTATCACAGAAGTGTCACCCCCACGAGTCACGTGTACAGGTAGGCACTTAGTGTTATAGTAGCTACACTCTATGAGTGTATTCTTAAGTAACAGAACTCAGCGAGGAAATCCTGTGAAATTATTCCACGTTGTGTAGATCTCTCTCTCTCTCTCTCTCTCTCTCTCTCTCTCTCTCTCTTCTCCCTCCCTCTCTCTCTCTCTCTCTCTCTCTCTCTCTCTCTCTCTCTCTTCCTCTCTCTCTCTCCACTCACCGTGACTCCGTAGTGCATAACGGAGGAGTACTCGTACTGCACTTGGTTGTCGAAGCTGTCGATTTTGATGGGCGTGTACTTGTTGAACCAAATGCGCATGTGTGGAGCAACATTCTGGTACAGGACGGTGATGAAGTCATCTCTGTTGGGAAGCTGGTGCTCGTGCACCAGGCCTAAGGCGTGACCGATCTCGTGCAGGTATAGGCCCATCTATACCAACAGGAAAGTCAAAGTACATGATCCAGGTAGGGTTGCAATGAAAGCAGACAGGTAAACGTAGAGATTCTGATATGGCAACATCGCCCATGTCTGAGACTCAGATCGTTTCTTCCTGACACTCTCGGGGGGGGGGGGGGGGGGGGGGGTGTCACACGTGAGTCATAGCCTCGGGTGCCCATCAGTCGTCAACAGTGATCAGGCACATTGTGTGGTCGTCTGCTTCGCGGATGCGCGGGCAGGGAGTGTAAAAAGAAGGAAGCCCATCCACCTAAGCGTGTAGGCTCCCACACTCCACGAACTGTGTCCTGGGTGTCCTCTGGTGTGCCACGTTCCCCCGTGTCCCTCTTCAGCCAAATCCAGCAGGGTACCATCTCTGCCACTTCAGCTGTGAAACTCAGGATATTGGGGAGACCAAGCTGCCTGCAGACCTTGTACACAACGAAACCTCTCGAACCGATCTCTGCTGCGAGTACTGTGGCCTTACACTATACCCCTATGATCATTGGATCGCTTGTTTATTCGTTTA